>VDFB02356331.1:0-79733 GCA_007258455.2 Sequoia sempervirens | reverse complement strand
AAATGACTTTATTAAATACCAACACACACCAATAGCCTAAAAACCAAAAATTAAATAAAGAATTGCTTATGAGGTCCTAGTGACCCTAGACCATACACCCAAGGGGAAGAAAAAAACTCAAGTCCACTTATGTAGTCTTCTTTCTTCCTCCACTTCTTTGCCACTTGCCATTCAACTGGGAATTCATTTCCAAAAGCTGATGCTCCTTACACCCTATTGTATGTTCTGCATTCCTGACTTTCCCTAGATATTTTTTCTTCTTCTTGCACCATCTCTTACTTAGCATCTTCTCAACTCTGTCTAAAACTCTAGTTCTTGGTCCATATGCCTCGTGATTACTATTTTCCATGTCTTCATCTTCATCATTTGAATATAATTTTTTAGTGTATTTATCATCCATATAATCAGAAAATACAATCAGTACCTCTTTTGTTTTTGGAACCTCTTCTTCACCATATTGTGCTACATTTTCATAACAATCTTCATACACTACATTCACTTCTCCTTTTTCTGTATACTCTTTTCCATATTCATCTTCATTTTTTGCACTTGTAAACACATACTCACAAATATTGTTAGAAACAAAATTTTCAGTCTCAATGGACTCATTTTATTCATCTTTTTCCTCTTCCTTGGATGGATTTGGCTCTACCATCATCTTGATGAATTGTTTTATATTTCTTCTCAATTGTTGCCTCTTTCTTCTTTCCATAATTTCCTTCATTTTCCACTTGACAATTTTGTGAATGGTGATGTTCCAACTCCACACACCTGTTACTATACTTTGTATTCTTTCTTCAAATATTTTTTGCATTTGTTCCAAATCATGTCTCATCATTGTTATCTCTTGTTGAATATTTATTTGATTTACCTTCACATCTTTCTTTTTCATCTCACTCCTTTCTCTTCTCATCTCTTGTTGCTTGTTTGAAAACTTCTTACTCTTTAGGTCTTCATGGATTATTCTCCTCAACATTTCCATTCTTTTGGTATCCCAATACCTTCACACACATAACTATCCTCTACCTAATAGATTTTGGAAGATGCACTCTCCAAGACCTCTTCTACCCACTTCCTCTTAGTGGAAGAAATCTGCACACCTTCATCACTATTCGAGGATATAAGTCACCGACTCTCTTTCATACATGCAACAAAAATTTCTCACAACTCTCTTGTCCTGGTGCATACCTTGCACTCTCAGGGTCTTCTATATCTAATACCAAAATGATGTAGAGGAAGAACTCGCAACAAGACTAAATTTACACATTCAAATAGGGTTTCAATACAAATGATGTAAAAGTGCTACTTTTTTCATCTTTGGTAACTTGCTCACAAGCCTAATGGCGCACCACCAAGGCAAAAAAAAAAGGGACAACATGTAACATGATGTTTTAGACTTTTTTATACCTCCAAAAACATACCACCATGATTTCCCATCCAAACTTCATCACACAATGCATATATTTCATCCATCCCTCGTTGAACTTGGGTTTTTGACTGTTTTTAAACAAATGCAAGCAAATTGACATTAATAACTCCATGAAATTTGAAAACTATGAAATATCCTTTAAAGGGTTTTTAGATATGAGCAAAATAGAAATTTTCACCAAATTTTATGAAATTTCAATAGATTAATAAAAATTTAATGCAATTATTTCATCTGTTGGAAACCTTAGGCTAGCCACAAACCTACTCACACCAAAAATGGCATAACTCATTCAAAACTCAATCAAATTTGCTAAATAAAAAGAATATGAAACTAGAATCATGCCTTCAACTTTTAGAATTGGTTTCAAGCTTGTACTATACCATACATGGATTTACTAGCATATTTTCAGACTACAAATTTTGGAAAACATTGTTAGATTAGGGCAACCTTCACCAAAATGGCCATATCTTACACAAAACTCAAATGAAATTCAATGCCACAAAAACCAAAAGAAAGAGGATTCACATTCCCACACATTACAAATAGTTTCAGATCATTAAATGGGTCGTACAAGTCATACAAGAAGAAGAATAGATTGGAATGTTAAAAAAACTCAGAAAAAAGCTTGCTTCATTAACTCAAAAACATAAATATTAATTCTCCAATCCACCATTCAATTTTTTAAGGTATATTTATGCATTTACAATCAATCCCAATGTTTTGTAACCATTTCTTTCTTGCATGTAACCATTTTATTTATTTTTTCCACCTTCCTAAAGTTGCATGACAACTTTTTAGCAACTTTTGAAAATATTAGCAACTTTTCCCATTTTAAAACCAACGACCCAATAAACACATAAAAAATAACTTTATTAAACATCAACACACACCAATAGCCCAAAAACCCAAAAATGACATAAAGGCTTTCTTATGAGGTCTCGGTGACCCTACACCAATACTATCCATAGTAGAAATCTTATATGCATCTCATCCACAATCTTCAATGATGATGTATGCTCATAACCAATTCAGGATAAAAATTCCTTTTTCTCCTAGTGCAACATTCACATTGTGTTGATTCTAGAAATAGCACCAAGTCACCAATTTTAAATAAATTTTTTATATCTCCTTCATTTTATTTGCATTGAAGACCTCTATAATAAGCTTGCATATTTTTGAGTGTGTATGTGCTATTCATCGAGAATCTCAAGTTCTTGAAATTGTTGTTCTCTATAAGAAGTATCATCTAGAATGTCATTGAGAGAAATTTGCAATGATATAATTTATAAATCCAAAGACATGACAACATTAGCACCATACACAAGGTGATATGGAATATTACCCATGGTCATACAAACACTTACATGATAGGCCCACAATGTATAGGAGAGTTTAGTATGCCAATATTTACCATGTTTTTTAATAGTTTTGCAAAAGACTTGCTTGATTATTTTGGTAGATGCTTTCGCTTGTCCATTTCATTGTGGATGATATGGTGTAGGAAAATCATGTTGTATAGGAAATTTTTCAAGGAACTTCCTCACCTCTTTATTTTTAAATGATCTACCATTGTTTGAAACTAAAGTATAAGGAAGACAAAATCTTGATATAATGTTATCGAATATAAATCGATAAATGAATTCAATTGTCATGGAGTAAAGTGGGATTGCTTCAACTCATTTCATGAAGTAATTTGTATTTGTAATGATAAAATAATGTCCTTGAGATGAAGGAGGAAATTTTTTACCAATAAGATCCAAGTACCACAAAAAAAATGGTCGAATAGAAACTTGGAAAAAAAGTTCATGGGTAGGAGCATGAATCAAATCATTATGTTGTTGACATTTAGGACATTTCTTAACAAAGGCAAAAGAATCTTGCTCCATTTTTTCTAATAATATCCAAATACAGATTAACTTTTGAACCAAATATTGACCTCCAAAATTTCCTCTATAACAACCTGAATGAGCTTCTTCAAGGGCAATAGGGATCTTTGATTTTATTAGGAAATAAAGGAGACCATTATATGCTCTTTAGTATAGCACATTAGCTAAAATTACATATCGTGTTACAAGTTTTCATATATGATCTTGAGTATTTTTTGTAGTTGGGTCAAGAAAGGTACTATCACACAAATATTAGAATATGTTGTAGTTCCATTCATCTGAACTATTTACACAATACACTATCTTTTCCTTAATTTTTTTTATATTGATGGCAATGTGATATTATGAATAGTAAATTTGAAATTCATAGGTGAATTGTTTAATATTTCTAATGCTAAATAATGGTGTTGAGATAGTTTATCTTGTTTTGCTTGATTTGATCCATTAATTTGTTTTATGATTGACTAAAAATCTCCAAATATATAAATATGCTTGATATTCAAGGATAATTTTTCACACAAACCAACAATAAGAGCTTCATACTTCATGATGTTATTAGTGCATAGGAAATTTAGATAGTAAGATAAGGGAATTGGCTTTCCTAAAGGACATAGTAGTATAACACCAACACCTGAACCAGTTCAAAACTTAGAACCATCAAAATATAAATCTCATGTTTTTTCTTCCTCTAATGTCAAGATAGGATCATCAGGAAAAATCTCTTGGTTTGGTAAAGCTAATGGTGAAGGAGCTTTAGCTAAATGATCGATCAATGCTTCACCCTTTATTTTCTTTTGAGAGACAAATATAAGGTCAAATTATGTTAACAACATTACCCATTTGGCTAAGCATCTGGATAAATTAGTTTTGAAGAAAATATGTTTTAATTGGCTAAACTTTGTAACCACATACACTTTCTAGCATTTTAAAAGTAATGGCGTAGCTTACTTGCAAGAAAAACAAGATCCAAACTTTGATTTTCTATTGTTGTATATTGTGTTTCATAATTTATCCATGTTCTAATAATATATTAGATAGGTCATTCTTTTCTATTCTCATCATGTTGCACTAATAGTGCAGTGAGAGCATAAGATGAAGTAGAAGTGTAAATAATAAAAGGACATCATGAGGCAACCGATTGTGATATAGGAGGATTAGCTAAATACTATTTTCTTTTCTTGAAGTCCTTTTGATAATCTTTGTTCTATTTAAAATGTGAATCTTTCTTAAGAAGTTGAGTGAAGAGGAGAGTCCAATCTGCCAATGATGAAACAAATCAATAGATAGCTTGAATCTTCCCTTGTAAGCTATGGAGTTGCAAAATGTTTCTAGGAGGTGGTGTGTTTATTATAACATCAGTTTTCCTTTTTTCCACTTTGATACCCCATTGTGACACAATTATAAAGCCTAATATTTTTCCACTATCCACACCAAAGACACATTTCTAGGATTTAACCACATATTATATTTATGAATTAATTAAAAGGTTTTAACAAATGATTTTGACATGATATAGATTTAGCCAAGATATCATCCACATATTCCTCTAATATATTATGGATGAAACCATGAAATATTAATGTCATTACCCTTTGATATGTTGCTTTGGCATTTTTCAATCCAAATGGCATGACAACACAATAAAATATTCCCCAAGGTATGATAAAAGTAGTTTTATATTGGTCTTTAGGATTGATAAAAATTGGATTATATCTAGAAGATCCATCCATAAATGATAATAAAGAATGTCCCACATTTGATTCAATTATAATTTTTATGTTACAAAGAGGGAAATAATATTTCAAAGATGTTTTATTAAGGTGAAAATATCATGAACCCCAATTATTTTTGAGGAATTTTTCATTGGTGGCACAGAGTCATCTAAGTCATTAAATATTTTCTATACGTAGGTTCTACCTTTGAAGATAGAATCAATGTGTTAAAGGGTATTTTATTTCTTGTTTGAGTTTGTGAACAAATTTTAGACTTAGGATCTATTTTATCATGTAAAATTTGTTGTTATACATGTATACTTCATTAGGTTTTCAAGGGTGCAAGGAAGTCCTCCTATAGCATGAATCATGGTCTTCCAAGGAGAATATTATATGGAAGAGAATCTGGCATGACATGGATAAGGGTAGGTAAACCTACAAGCCTTATCTTAATAGATAATCTGATCATTCCCAATGGTTTTCTACCAAAACTATCAAAGAAACAAATAGATAAAGCATTAGGTTGAATACAAGATATATCCATGCCAATTATTTTTAAAAGATCAATGCTACAAATATTAAGACCTTACCCATTATCAATAATGGTACACCTAAAACCAATTTTATTAATGCAACCACTATCATCAAGGCATCATATTTGTTTTGAATTTCAATAGGGGGTAATTCACTTGGATAAAAGATAATGTCCAAATTAGTTAAGTTCATACCTTCAAGCAATGTTGCTACATCATTTTTCTTAGCACAAGGTAGAATACCAATATTTTATAAAGCCTCTTGAAGCATACCATGATAGATAGGTGATTTTTGAATCAAGTCCCACAATGAAATCTTAGTAGGAGAGAATGAAGCAACTCCACAAGATCATACTCCTTACCACTATATTGACGTAAACGAGGTGTGGAAGGGAGAATAGGTTCTAGGAATGGTATTGATGATGGAATGATTGGTGTTTGTTTTGGAATCAAGTCCCACAATGAAATCTTAGTAGGAGAGAATGAAGCAACTCCACAAGATCATACTCCTTACCACTATATTGACGTAAACGAGGTGTGGAAGGGAGAATAGGTTCTAGGAATGGTATTGATGATGGAATGATTGGTGTTTGTTTTGGTTGCTAGTTGTTTCTTGTATTATACGTATAAGAAATGACATGTTAATATTTTTTGTGACACATTTTTTTGTATGTGGTTGTGTTGGGTCAATTATCTTCCAAAGTTTAAGATAAGACCAAGAGTTTTTGTTTGTTTGATGGTGGTCCAATAATAAGTATAGTTTAATTTTGTGTTTGAGGTTGATTTGAAGGAGGGTGAATAAGTAGTTGTGGTCTGATTGCACTTATTTTCATTTGACATTTTCAAACTTGAAGAGTTATTGGTAGATCTAGGTGAGATGAAATCATCAAGGGCTTCTTCTCGCATATCAAAATAATCACTACTAAAAGGCTCATCATATGTATAACAAACTTGTAGATAAAGATCTAGCATTATCATATCATTGTTCTTTCTCCAAGAGATTAATGGGTATGTGTGTAGGATCATCATGGAAAAATAATAGCCCTTTTATACTGCACCCTAAAATCTAATTAGGCAACTTGACGTAAAAATTTGAATAGTTATCTATATTATTCTCAAAAATATGTAAGAATAGAATCTATAGAAAATGAAATGTTTTCTAAAACTACTAGGCTTCTTATTTTAAAAAATAATAATCTATTTGGTGAATATTTGAAATTTCAATGCAAGAGTACTAAAATTTTAGGAAAAATTAGAAAGTAGGTAACCGGCCTCCAATCACCCCAACCACAATAAAAACGATAATATTTTTATAAGATTTTAGATAAGTAGAGGAATCATAAACCGAGCTGTGATGTATAAAAACAGTAATTTTTCCATAAATAATTACTCATATCTTTATTAAATTCTGTGGCTTGTGTTCATATATTTAATCATTTTATCTTGTCACCATGAAATCACTTAATCCTATATTATGCATATCGTGACATGTTTATCCAAAAAATGTGACATCGCTTTGAAAGCATAGATGTTAATCAACTCCATCAAGATTCAAACAGAAAATTAATACTATATTAAATTCAAAGTAAAACATAATTTATATTAGTGGAAAGCTGATAATCTTCTTTAAAAACACTTTTCGTTTCATCAATTTTGGTTGAAAAAATAGTCGTTAGCCACATACCCTACACATACCCATCATATCGCCACTTTTTGGCCCATCATGATCTTGCACATACCCTAATTACAACATTATTTATAAGGTTGAATTTATATTTTTATCTTTTAACACTAGTTATGATTAAATACAACTCAAGCCTATATTATAAACACAATTTTGAGAAACAAGTTTCATAAATGTATAGAGAGAAAATATATCAATCTATCTTTTAATTTTGGTTTGTAATGAGTAGGTCAAGGGTGTGGGCATCCTAGACCATAGATTTTAGCTTATAATATTTTGGATTTTTTGAAATTAATTATAGTCAATAGAGGTTTGAGACTAATACATTCTAGATCTAAAACTAAAAATTCTATATTTTTTCTCAATATTATAAAAATGTGACCTCATGCAATGAACTAGGGTTTCAACATTTTGAAAACAAGGATATTATTTTTGACTAAATCATGCACTAATTCAAAAATTAGCAATTTTCTCTACAAATTTGATGTGTTATAGAAATGCAAAGGGAACTAAATTTCAAATTATTGCAAGAAATTACACAAAGAACACTTCCTTTCCAAGGAAAACACACATTTTGTAAACACAAAGAGATCTAATTTTTGAAATATTTTCTTGATAATTTAGATATAAAGGAAATGCAATATAAATAAAAATATTTATCTAGTGTAAAATGTGTCGAGTTTACCAAAGTGTGAGGTGGAAAAAGAGATCCTAGACTTAATTAGTAGACTACTAAGATCAATTTTCTTTGCATCAACATTAGAAGCAAATCCAACAAGGTACTAATATTGGCTAACAACCCAAAAGGAGAGTCAATCTACCTTGGACCTAATTCTTTTGTTGCTTGGAAATTGATTGGGTTTAATTTGAATTAATTAGTCTATTTTAACTATGTAACCTAATCTAAAAATACAATCTTTCCACACAAACAAAACCTAGTATTCAAAAACTAAGGACAGATCTAAGGAGGACAAAACTTTGTGCACATGTACTATAAATTTGGGGTTGAATTAAAAGGTTAGGGGAACTCGGTGCCCTTGATTGGGAAATGAGATTTAGCTCTACAACTTTTAGGTCTGAAACTTCTAGATATGCACTCTATAATTCTGCTCTAAAATTTTCTATCTTTGGATTTGAATATGTAAAATCACATTAAAGAGGGGAAAAGGGGTAGTTGTATAGGATTTTTCCTTGGTCAAACCCTCATTTTGGTATTTCTACCTCCACAAATAGCTAATTGATTGAATAATAAAACATGTGTGCTCCTAACCTCAAGTGTATCTAAGGTTTTAGTGAACTAAAATAATAAAAATCTTTCCCAAATGTGTTAAATAAGTATTCCTCAATAATAAAATTAAGATCGACTAAAAATAAAGTCAAATACCCTTAGGAAAATCCAAATACATAAATACCTTGTTTATGTAAACAAGTAGATCAAATTTTGAAGATGAGAACACTTTTGAAATAGGTCATAGGTGCTTGAAAGAAGCCAAATCTATCTTCAAAACTTAGATTTCATCATTTTCTTCCATTGGCATCAAATTCCAATCATTGTGCTATTTTGAATAATTTTAAAATTCACTTTGTAAAACTATAAAAATGGATATATTTTGGTGGAGTTCTTTATTAATTGATTCCTCAGCTTTAATTTGAAATAGTAATTCATGTTTACATAGTGGAACATAGAAATAAATTAAAGTGTATGCTAGCTCATTTAATTTTAATTTTAGAGATTAATTTATTACCAAGGCCCACATTTGAAATCACATCATTGAAATTAGAAACTGACAAAAATGTAAAATCAAATTTATCGAGAAAAATACCTAGACTAGGGCATTAGGTGCCCCTCTCTAGCTCTTTTAAACTCATTCAAATTTTATTTGGAATTTGAGGGAGTAGTTTAATTAGGACATTTCCAACAAATGAGCACTTACCAAGGTCAATTCAATGATATTTGATTAAAAAAGCAATTCCTAGGGTAGCATTGAGATATTCTCTTAGGTTGATAGGAAATGTCAAAGCTAAGGAATGTCTAGAATGTATTTAATAGATAGTTTTGTAAATCAAGTTCCAAATACAGCATGAAATTATACTCTCACCTTAAAGGGAGTACAATTTATGATACTACAAGAAAAACAAGTTACAATTTTTTATATTTCTTATGAGCAGTGGGTTAACTAGGTTAATCACACTTAACAAATAGAAATGACTCAAGAAAAACTAACATTGGAAGATTGATTTCCAATAGACTATTTTTCTTTCTAGGTATCCCAATTCTCGTGAGGCCCCTCACTGGGCCTCTATGACTATTTTGTAATGGGTATGAGCCCGTCCCATTTTAAATTTAATCAAAAAATTAGCCAAAAGAGAATTATGAGAATTTTTTAAGAAATTATACAATATAGTCTTATCAGTTTCCTTCCAAGCTATATAAAAATTTTAGTATGTTAGGGTATGTGCAGGATCATGATGGGCCAAAAAGTGGCGATATGATGGATATGTGTAGGGTATATAGCTGATGACTCTTTTTTTACACAAAATTTATGAAACAAAAAAGGGTTTTTAAAGGAAATTCTCAACTTTCCACCAATAAAAATTATGCTTTACTTTGAATTTAATAAATAATTATTATTCATTTTCTATTTGAATTACGATGGGTCTAAAGTAGTTGATAGGTTGAAAAATATTATTTATGGCTTTTTCAAACAATATCATTTTGAATCCAAAACATGTGTCTATGCTTTGCATACTATAAGATTAAAAAAATTCATGAAAGTTTTGACCAAGTTAAAGGGAATGGATTAGACACATGATTTTTATTATTTTAAAAGTTGTAATAAAAATTCATAGTGTAATTATTTAACTTTGAAAAATTACAAAAATGCATCACATTGGGACATGGAGTCTTCTACTTATATCTAAAATCTTATAAAAAAATATTATGTCTTGGGATCCTTTGATGGGCCAAAAATTAAGAATGCAGATGGGTATTTGTAGGGTATGTGGTTGATTACTTTTTTAAAATTGATGAAATGAAAAGAGTTTTAAAAGGAGATTCTCAGCTTTCCACCAATATAAATTATTCTTTACTTTGAATTTAATAAATAATTATTATTCATTTTCTATTTGAATTATGACTAAAGTCCTGATTAATAGGCTGATTGAAAAAATCTATAGCTTTCAAATGGTATCACATTTTGGAATTTGGAATCCAAACATGCATCACATTCTATGTTTCACATACCATAGGATTAAAAAAAGAAAAAATTGAATTTCTTGAAGTTTTGGACCAAGTTAAGGTGGTTAGACATATGAGTTTTATGTTTTTAAATTTGTACAAAAAATCATAATTAATTATTTACTTCTAGAAAAAAAATTACAAAAAAAAATATGCATCACATCTGTATGAGTCATCTACTTATGTCTAAAATATTATAAAAAATATTATCATTTTATTGTAGTTAGGTGTAATTTGGGCCAAACACCTCTTGTTTTCCCCGAGATTTAAGTAATTAATGATTGAAATTTCAAATTCTCACCTAAATAATTTTTAAAAACAAAAAAAACTTAATTCTAGAAACCATTCAATTTGCTACATATTCTTATTCTTACATATTTTTTGAAATAATATCGATAGCTTATTCAAATTTTTATGTCAACTCTGTTTAACTGTGATCTTTTGATTTTTTTTGCCACTTTAAGGGCCTATTTTTCCATGATGACCACATAAGTAGACCTACTTCTATTTTCCCCAAAATTTAAGTACTACTGCATTGAAATTTCAAAGTTTCACTTCAAATAGATTTTGAGAAAACCTAGTAGTTTAGAAACTGCTACCAATTTACTACATATTCTGGCTCCTTACATATTTTAAATAATATAGATAACTTATTCAAAATTTTTATGTCAGCTTTCCAAACTTGCTTTTCTTAAATTTTCACCACTTATGCCTATTTTTCCATGATGATCATGCAATATTAGCTGCTGTTATAGAACCCCGAATTTACCATAAAATCAAGATTAAACTAACACTCTTACCTTAATTATGTGTATTTTAGTAGATATATAGAATATTATCAACAATAAATGAATGCACAATATTAACTTTTCTTTTAAAGCTCAACAAAACCTCTGCAATAAATACTCTTGGAAGTGGTGTTACCCATTAGAATACATGTCATTCAACAATTCTCAAATGAAGAAAACACCTCCTATGATGAGGTTATATGATGTGAAGCTTAAGGATCTAAGTCCTTGATCTAGTGTCTACAACTACAATTGCCTACCCATTTGGTTCTTTATTCCAAAAGCTATCCTAGAATAGGAAGGCGGATAAGTTGTGAGAAAGGAATTTGGAATGGCTATTTCATTTTTCTTGAGAAGATGTGTGAGCTAATCAATTTGTTTCCTTGTGCACATTAATTCTTCACAACCTTTCTTGTTGCAATATGCATAACAAAAATTCTCTTTATCAAGTAATGTGTTATATTTTGAAGAGGAATGTTCACATTCTTCTATAG
Source organism: Sequoia sempervirens (assembly GCA_007258455.2). NCBI lineage: Eukaryota > Viridiplantae > Streptophyta > Pinopsida > Cupressales > Cupressaceae > Sequoia > Sequoia sempervirens. Next base: position 67,969 of record VDFB02356331.1, on the reverse strand, counting down.
AAGTGAATGTGGATTTTTGAGTGTTCTTCTTCTTAGTTTTGTTCTTTTTCTTGTCTTTTCTACTAGAAAAATTTTCATATTTTTTAACTTGGCTTACATCAAAAGCTACTGGCCTTTGAAGACTCAAAGTATGCATTTGAATAAGCCTATCCTTCTCCCTAGTGAGGGACATTGCGAAATAATTGAATATGGCATTTTAAACTTACTATCCAAGGTATGCTTTGTAGCAAAGAAGACAAACACAAAAATCAGACAATTATTTCTTACTTTAGAAATAACATTTAATAGTAGCTATGTAAAAAAAAATTAATCTTACAATTCTTAAATTGGAATTTTTTACTTAAAATTTGTGATAAAATCCTATAAGTTATTAAATTACATGGATTGGAACTTATTAATTTATTTCCAACAAATCACCTCAAATCTCATTTGTAAGCCCAAACAACTTTCTAAATTAATAACACAGAGCCTTAGATGTGTGTTGGTGTTCACTGTCAAATAACAACTTTGGAGAGACATGTGAGCATGAGAAGCCAATGACATTACCATAATTGTTTGACCACTATATCTTTTCAAACTCATTGATTGGTTCATTATCAAGTTCTAGAATTATTTTGTACAACTTCTTAATTCTTAACAATTGATCACTTGGGATTTTCATGCAAAGAAGTTGTAAGGTGTGAGAAGCGGAGCACAAAAATTCTCTATAATGAAACAAGAAAAAACAGAATAAAGATTCACATGAATGTAAATTCAACTATACAAAAATACCAACCATCATTATTAAATCATCCAAAATCCCACAAATAGAATTAACAATTTGTCCAAAATTTTGATAATTTATAAATGAATTTAAATTACAAAAAATGATCCTACCCCAAGAAAATCCCTCTAATAATTTTTCTCTTTATTTTTTTAATGTTAAAATAATATGTAGACAATAAAAAACCAAAAAAGATTGCCTACATCTACATTTGCATTACAAATCTTAAAGCCCGTGTAGCATCTTCACATAAATAAAATGTGGAGCCCATTTCAATTTTTGACTTTGAATATAAGTGCTAAATCCTAGGCGCAACTAAAGGCATTTAGGAATGTCACATTAAAAACACTTTTTACAGTCAAACTACCTCTAAGGATTCTCTTTTATGTCGTCTCTTCTGTAGCTCTTGATATTTTGAATTCCGAGAAGTTGGACTTGAAGAAAAGTTGAGTGTTGTATTGCTAAAGAAGGATGAAGAGGCGATCTAGGAGGTTTAAATTATAAGAGGCATCCATTAGTATGACTACCTATCCATAGCATAAGCCGTATGGAATGATTAGTCAAAGGCGATAGGAGAAGAGAGGTGAGTTGCTTCATTCCATTCTAAATGTTATTGGGGTTAAATTTATTTCTCAAGTCATCATTTAAGATTGGGAGAAAAGAGAATCCAAAGTTAAGATTTTCTTATGATGTTTGTAAATAATTTAATCATCCCTCACATACGAGATATCAATAACTCTATTGATACATGGATAACTTTGAAAAGGTTTGTATGAAATTACAAATACAAATACAATTATATTTCTAAAGTAAAAATTACTTCTAATTAAATGGAAGAAAACGAAAGTATACATGATTATTTTTTTGAAGTTAAGGAAATAAGCGATAAATTAGGTGATATTGGTGAAAATGTTTTAGGTAGCGATTTAGTTGTTGTTACTTTGAATGGCATGTTGAGTGAATATCGAGTGTTTATTACTAGTTTGGTTGCAAGGGAAAATGTACCTTCCTTTTATAATTTAGCAAGTGTACTTCCACAATAAAAGGAAAGTAGGGAGCATATGGATAGTAGACTTTAGACTACAAAATCAACATTGGTGGCCAGGGATAAGAAGCTATCCAAAGGAGAGAAATGGGTGAAGAGAAAAGATGGTAAATTTGATGACGAAAGGTATAAAGATGTGGCATCAATTAAGTTAATGTCTAATATGATGAAAAATAGAAATTGTAATTATTGTAGTAAATTTTGAAACTTTGCATATGAATATATATATATATATATATATATATATATATATATATATATATATAAATAAAATTAATGAGTTAGTGGTGTCTTCCATGAGTGGTTGGTTTGCTAATGCCTGGCAGATGTAGGCAGGTTCTTTGTGTAACTGAAAGGGTTTCTAGTCTCCGTTTAAATCCAGATTGTTTAAGGGTCTCAAATCCTTATTTGTATGTTAGATGCAACATATGTAGTCTTGTTTATCTCTTAGAAGCTGTTGTGGTGCTATCGTTGGTCTATGGTTTATCTTTTGAGAAGCTTGCTTTCTTTTGTATTGGGTTATGGGCCCCATCAAAACTCATTTTTTACCCCTAATCAAAACAATAAAGAAACATGAAGGTAACTTTATTAATGATGAGGATGAGATAAATGGTGAACTCCATAATCTAAAGTTATTTATTTTAGATGCAAAATTTTCTATTGAAACAGATGGTTGTAATTTTTGGTTTATAGATTTGAGGGCATTTGTTCACATATCATGTCATAGAGATTGGTTTAAAATTTTCAATGAAAAAATATGGTAGTAAGATCTATTTGGGAGATGATAGGTCTCATGAAATAAAAGGTTATGGTGATATAAGTCTACTATAAGGTTATGGAAATGTAATACAACATACAAATATAATGATGTTCTAGGAATGAAGAAGAACTTGAAACATCAAAAAAAAGGTTGGGGGAATGTAGGGCATTCACCAAAATGACAATAGATGGACCTGTTTTCCTTTATTTCATTAGGAAATGAGATCCACACAAAGAATTGACTTATAACCCTTAGTTGAGTCAACTCAATGAGGGAATCTTTTGATTTTCTTATGATTGGGGATGGGGGTATCAACCTGAACAACACTTTTGGGAGAAAAACTAAAAATAGTAAATCAACACAATTATGCAAGCTAACATGTGGATCTTCAATTTAAAGCATAATACAGATAGAAACAACAAACTTTTTGCATATCTAAGAAGGGTTAAACACTGTGTAACAGTCACCAAAAAGTAGTTTTAGGAGGATAACTAGGATTGATTCACCCATAGCTGAATGGGTCTTTGTGCAGAGGTTTCAACTAACTTTCGAGAGTATCTAATGTTAGTCTATAGCTTTTGTTTTATCTGGGTTTTAGTGTCAGAAAGTTAGAAATAAATCCTATAGGTGAGTTTTCATGGATTGATGACAACTTTGACAACTTTCCTAATCTTGCTCTTCAAGAGATCTTCAATCCTTCTTCAACCTAAAATCTATAACACAAACACAAGAGGGAAAAAATATTTTTTTTGGTGAATGGAGATTTTCCTTAGTCAAACCCTATTTTGGTAATCAAACCTTTAATTGAAATAATGAAATATGAAAGGGATGATGAATGAACAATGCTATGTTGCAACTTGCCAAACCCTTGAATGAATCTTTAGAAGTTTGAAATATTGAGCTTGATCTTGCATGAAATGGATTTAATGGATGTGGATCTTGATAGTTGAAATATGATTTGAATTCTTGACTTCAATCTTTGAAACCTACATCATAATACATTAGCTCCAAAAACATGCATGGTTGCAAAATACTTTGACATGATGCTTGAGATCTTGATTGTTGTGATAAATCACTAATAAGTCTACTCTTGAATGCCCTTGATCATAATGTTTGCTTTAGGAATGCTTACATGAAAAAACTCTAGCTTTTTTTTCTAGGACTTGAATTAATGAAATAACCTTGTATTTATAGGTATGTATCCTCAATTTATCAAAAAATGAACATTACAAGTTAAAATTAAAATTTGAATTCAAGGAGATTGAAATATCACAAAATAAATATTTTAAATTTAGGTTCGAAGGCCTACAAAGGACCCATTCACCCATGGGCAAATGGATCTCAGGTCCCTATTCTTGGAACACACATTTCTCAAGGTAAAGTGTTATGTGTTTGCATTAATTTTTGTCAAGTTTCCCCTTCAGAAATGTAATTTATTAGGCTTATAGATGTAAAATAGGGATTATTAAGGAATAATTAAGTCCAATTTAATTGAGGGGACCCAAATAAAGTGTGAAAATATAAAGGAGTAAATTTTTCAACACTACAAATCAGCCCCCACTTTAGTGAGAGGATGACCTTATGTCAAACTCACACTAAAGTAGACAATCAAGAGATGTCTAATTATATAATTTTTGGAAATATAATATGACAAAGGTCAAGGAGGGTGATCAAGCCACCAAGATCTAAGATCTCATGAAAAACCCACAGAGATGTAAGTAGACATGTGCCTTTGTTAAATATGCAGCAACAATGACAAGATACTCAATCATACAATGTCAAAGACTAAAAGAAAGGAAAAAGAAAAAGGGTGAATCAATCCTTGATTGTTTTTCCAACTCAATGTGGATCAAGCCTTAGCTATTTTTCCAAAAACCATTTACAAGTGAAACCCACTATCCACTATGCAAACAACATGTGCTCACATGGGCTAGTGAAATATGTTGTCCACTAAGCGAGCCCCAGGAAGTGGCAAGCTAACCATACCAAAGTTATACCTCCTAATAACTTTGATAAGGTGCCATAGAGATGGTAAAAAGGCTAGCAAGCTACATTTTTCTAAGCACTCATGAAAAAGGCTCCACTAGAAAACAAGGTGTGTTATGCTTGGTGGCCTTGAAAAAGGGGTTGTAACTTTTAGATTCACAATGCTAGCAAGTTGCATTATGCAAAGAACTTATGAACAAACATGGATCCACTAGCAAGAAAGGTGTGCTATGCTTGGTGGCCATGGAAAACATAAAGTATCAACTAGAAAGAAGTTGTGTTATGATTGGTGGCTTTGATACATGCAATAAGATATTCAAAGGGGTTTTTCTTAGTTCATATAAGGTCTCTCCTTAGGGAACATCACACTTGACATCACCACCAAGAGAAAACAAGTTGAAGGATAAAAGATTCACAACTTAGGGAATGCAAACCATAGCATTACCACTAAGAGGAATGTCAAATGCTAAGAAAGGTTGCAGTCTTTAAGGACATCAATCCCAATGTCACCAAGAAAAAAACATGTCACAAGAAGTAAGAAGACCACACTAAGAAACATGAATTATAGTAAAAAATGTCAAAATGATAATGTCAATTTGATGTATACCCCCAGTTTAAAGAAATTGCTAAACACCATGCTACGAGAAATTAATTTAAAGTAGAAAATGATAAATGTTAAACAATAAAGTGTTTCACATAAAAATAGGGTTCACCAAAATGAATCAACAAGATGATGAACCACTAATTTTTTCTATAAAACATACAATTATGTGCAATATGTGATGCAAATAACAATAAAAAAAAATTCCTAACTTGTATAACAATAATAAGGGAAGTTTTGTGAGGCTAAGACAATGTATACCTTGTTGAAAACTTGTGTTTAGGTCACCGAGGATTCACTCGCCCCAAGTGGTGAATGGGTCCCTATTAGCATTTCTTAAATCTAACTTATGAGTTTTGTTCCTTGATGTCTACAGTTCCAACTCCTCAGTGCTCAACTCCCAAAAATATGAAACAAATTTTGTAGCTTCATTTTCATGTTCTTGCAATGTAGATGACAACTTTGTGAATTGAAAATTTTGACAATTTTTCTTCTATCTTGTTCTCCACTTGATCCTCAACCTAAATCCTACAAACACACGTATCAAGGGAGAGAAAATCTTGTTGATTGTTAGAGGAATATGGGTTTTCCTTGGTCAAACCTCATTTAGGTAATTAAACCTTATGATGAAACAATGAAATAAGGGCATGAAACATGAAACATGTGACAATGATATTTTGGATGAAGTCTTGGAATATAAATCTACAAACTAACATGAACTGGCCATGTATGATGTAGATCTTCATCTTAAATTGGATGTGAAACAATGCTTGTAAATAGATCGTCAATGCTTCATCAATAACATTAGCTCAACCACATGTTTGATGCACTATTCCTTTGACATGATGATATGATCTTGAATTTTTGTAATAAAAATTCACTAATCTACCCTTGAATTTCTTTGAAATTCTCTATAATGCCCTTTCTCTTGATCTCATGAAGTCACATAAAATTTCTAGGTGAAACTATGTGAATTAACCCTATATTTATAATAAATCAAAGGATTAACCCAGAAATTAAAATAAACCAAGCTAACATCAGATATAGGATTGAAAATCATTAAAATCCCACCACAAATAAATTCAAAGAGGGGTGTCCTAAATAAGGAGGACCCATTTTCCCAAACTGGCTAACGGGTCCTAGACAATTTTCTAGGACCAAGCTTCGGGGAGGTGAAATAACATTAAAAACCTGCCTAAAATATGCCAAAAAATATGTGTCCTAGGTTAGTTGGACTGATTTTCATAAGTGGCAAATGGGTCCTAACATAGTTTTCTAGGAATCTGTAAATGATGATTTTGGCACCCTAATGCTCTCTAACTCTTCTAGGTTTTTTTACCTAAAAGGAGAGAGATGGGCCAAAATGCTAATGTCTACACTTGTAGCCAAGCTAACCCCAAAAGGACAACTATAGAGCTTACAATAAAAGCACAATAATTTATTTTTTTTGAAAGTAGAACAATACATATGATGAACATGAACAACCAACACATAAATTTTCAATTAAACATATACATCATAAACCACGTCCTTTGGGGTACGCGTGACAACATTAATAACGTAAACCCATGCCAAGATGATGTTTAACTAACTATAAGTATTCCACTTAACCATTATTTAGAATTACTAGACAAAATACAAACATCCACATCATAACATACATAAAACCATCTATCACATCTATGGACGTAATTATACATATTTCCACAGATACAACACCATTAAGAATTGCACAATGTGAAACAAAGTCTCATAATAGTACCAAGCGTCAATATACATTTCAAGCATGATAAGCATCCAACAAAGACCATAAATTAAGGTCAAAGATTACATTCATTAAAATGATAATAAAAGTTACATCGTACAAGAGTGATAGTGATACAAAAGTGTTCCCCAACAACAATGGGAACAATACAATAAGATAGAATGATACAACTGGAAAGGTGAATACAAAGTAACAAGTCTGGCTCAGACTTGGGTACAATCCTGGAGTCACCACAAGAGGAACATATCTGCACAGCTCGATCCTCGGCTGGGGACCCAATGGGGTGCATAGCACGTTCCACCCGACCACGTGGACCCGAAAGTCCACCCCCCATGCTAGGAGTTGACAAGAAAGATCCCCATACCGCAATCCAAAACAATCAAATGAACCAATAGAAAACCAGACTCCACAACAAGGATATCATCAACATAAGATAACAAACCACATCATTGCCATCACTTAGCCAAAGCAAAATAATGAAAGTCCAACATAACCAAATGTCAAGATTATAGCTCAACACTAAATAACCATAAGAGGTGCCAACAACAATAGGATCCAAGCCTTCAAATAAAATCACAATATCAACCAACAATAAATATCAAGGGAACCTTTCATTAACATCAATCAAGTTCCATGAGGCATGTATGCAACACTAAAAGATAGAACTTGGAGGCTTCAACAACAATCACCAAGAACCAATTGCCTCAACAACATCAACAAGTCAATCAACACTCCCAGAGGCAACCAAAAAAAGGGAAAATAAATAGGTACTGTAGGAGAGTGTCATCGCATGGCCTTACATGGATTTTCCAGACAACCTATCACAAGGTACCGCCTCCATCTATGGTTATCCAGGCTACCTATCTCAAGGCGACCGCTCCATAGGGTGACTCATGCGGAACCACTTACCTTTCGTGAGGACAAGGCAGTGATCTTACCAACCAGGTCTTCTCATCCCATCCTTAGTCTGTGAAAGCACTAACGGTATGGGTGAGGCTCATAATTAATCTTGTTTAGTGTTTATCTACCCAACCTACTAGTTAATTAATTACATTATCACTTGATTAAGAAACTCTTCCATGGGTTACCCAAACAGCCCCTTTGTGCGCCGGCCCCCATGAAGAGCCACTCTCCCTACGACCCAAAAATAATTACAAGCAAGGGGTGTACCTCAGCTCACATAAAAATCAAAGTGTGCATAACTCACAACATGCGAGGCAAGAACCATCTCGCAAACCCATTCCATATCACTGAAATCAAGAACAAGGAGGTACCACCCACCACATCAAAAGTCAACACCATAGTACAAAGTACTACTCATGAGCTCAAAATCTAAAATAAGAGCAATAAATCACAATGGAACAACCGTGGAAAAATCAACATAAGTCAAGTTCCTCCATTGCCTCTGGAAGCCAAAAACATCATAAATCCACAACCTTCTATTGAAGGTAATTCAAGTATATCAGGTTCCCAACCATCTCAAATATGACCACAAGAAAGACAATGCAACAAAGTATCCTCAATCAGAATTAACACAATAAGGAAGATTCATTTCACGAGGCCACAAAATGACTTTATAAGTTTCATAATCGCAAAACGACAAGAGAGGAATAAAAGAGGCAATATCATAACGTGACCTTCAAACTTAATCAAGATAACATAATCAACTCATTGCATAATTAATTGCAAAGATCAAGATATTTTCAATAACCTTTTTGGACACAACAGACCCCTTCTAGAAAAGGCAATAATCGGAACCAAATATAAGTCAAGATCCTTCATAATATCAAAATCAAACATAATGTTCCAAACATCAAAACAATACCCAATCAACATGGTTTTCAGTTCAAGCAACCCTTACATGAATACTCAATATCACTTTCACTTTGAACAATAACCAAATTAATGCAAACAAGATATACTCCAAAACAATAATCAAAATTCAACTCAATATCAACAAACACAATATTCAATCAACAACCAAGATAGCCAAGAGGCATTATTCTGCCACTTCCTAAAACTCAATACTTAACCATTGACTCACTTACACATTAATACCCAAGCTCACATATTGAATCTTGTCAAAATAACTCCAACTCAAGAGGGAGTCATGTCAAGGTAGAACCATCAAGAATATCCGTTAATCCATCACGAACAAGTAATCACAACAACCATGAAAGTTCACTCTCACAATATCAAATAAAGACATCACTTCCACATTTCAAATACTAAGTCATCCATCAATAGATCAAATTATTTAAGTTAAACAACTTATCAATTTCTTTACTCAAATTTTGAGGCTATAAATGTCACAAATAACAATATCTAAGGTATATCCTAACAACAATCCACTTTTACTAACACAAACACAACAATAACATTAAACTAACATAGTTGAAATGATAATCATGATACTTTATCTTTTTACTCTTTATCAATCTTGTCTAAGAAATAATATTCCTTAATTTACACAATTAAATAAAAAAAAATACTAAGAGGGTAGAAATCCTTTACTATTTAACTACAATGCATCCATGCAATTTCCAAAAACATAAGAACATACATATATCAATTTATTTATAATTAACTATTATTTATTTGTTTGTTTACTTATTTCCATATATAATTTGTCATAAAAGTAATTTAAAAGAATTATAAGCAAGAAAGGAATTTATATATAAATAATTATACTATTTCTAATCACATACATTATTATTTCCTTTTTTCCTAGAAAGGAGATAATCTAAGGAAAAACTAGTCATACTACTTATTTTAATTTTAAAGATTCCTTGTAAAGAATATAAGAATATTCTCCCCTCTAACTTTATTTAAGGGATAAAATAAGTTTAAGATTTTTCCACGATAAATTTCTTCTCTTTCTTAGACTTAAAGAGCTTAACTTATTTTACTTTATTTTAAATGATGTAATATGAAGTAAAGCATTCCAAGGCTATGACCAAACTCTTCTTCCTTTTGAAACTTTAAACGCACTAAAAGCAAAGCTCAAACCAAGACTGATATAATTAGGCTGCGTTGAACTAAGAGAAACGTTGACAGAATAAACAAGATAATACGCAACGTTAGAATTGTATAACGATGGCCATGCAAGTAAATCAAATTGGGTAAGATATGAACATCAATCTTCAAATACCTAATATATTCTTTAAAGGAATGCATTGAATTATTTATGTGATTCGTTTTATTTTTTTTATTTTTTTTATTTTTTATTTTTTTTAGGGACAGAAACAATCTCAGAAGAATGCATAAAAGATTAAACAAGGAAGCTCTTGAATTCTTTAAATTAATGAAACACTCTGCAACACTTCCTAACGCTAAAAGCTTTGCTTGTGTTCTAGGTGCGTGCAGATATGTAGGTTTAGAGGATGAGGGCTGCACATACTTCACATATCAAAAGCCCCTAAATACATACGCGGTAGAGTGCGAGAGCACAGACAAGGGGTGTGCACTGTTTGGAAAAAAGGGCTACATACGATAGACTGTTAGAGGAATCAGGAAGGTTATTTAAACTTCCTACTATGTTCAAGTTCCGCAGCTGAGATAGGTTGATAATGGCAGCAGAGAGATTATTTAAATCTCTACCTCATTCTAATTTCAAGTGCAGCAGATGAGACAGGTTCCCAACGAAATCAGGAAGGCTATTTACACCTGTACAGTCTTCTATGCTTGAGTGTTTCCGCTGTGACAGGATGCCAAAGGTATCAGGAAGATTGTTTAAACTTATACACTCCCTAGATCCTAAATACATCAGCTGTGACAGGTTGCAAAAGGTATCAGGGAAATTATTTAAGTTTATACACCCTCCAAAGTCTTAAACGCTGCAGCAGTAGATTGCACATGAAAAGAGAAGCGGTGGTAGCAGATTGTGCATAAAGACAATTTTGCAAGAATCTCTCAAAAACTTTGGACAATTGAAGCACTCAAGAACACGTCCTAACATTTTAAACTTTGCTCGCTTCTAAGTGCACACAGAAAGGCAGTTTAGTGGATGAGGACTGCACATAATTCACACGACAACAACCCTTATTGCATTTCATACAAAGCTGATCATTAGGAGTGTCTTGGAGATACACAAAACTTAATACTAAGATGCTAGCCTAACCTGCGATGCCTCTCAACTGGTTGCGCTGGTAAATATGTATGCAAAATGAGTAACACAGCTAAGGCACTTGACTGTTTGATAAAAAAAAACCTCACAAAAATGTGGACTCAATGCAAGACGTGAAAGTTGTATGATCTCAAGGAAATAAATGACTGCAGGGGACGCACATTTGTTCAAGGCTTTAGAAAAATTTTAGTAAATGCAAAAGCAGAGACAAGGCACGTACACTGTTTGATAGAATACCAGTTAAACTTGTGGTGCCTGTAGGTCATATATGAATATAGGCTGGGCATTTCCAACAACACTATTTTTATAGATGGATCCTCAAAAAAAAAATGCTTCAACCCATGTTCTATTCTTAAACATCCTGTGCAGAAGCGGCAGATGCAGTGAGATTCAAAAGTAAAGAAGATGAAAGATAGAGGGATTAAATAGATACCCTGGTGTAGTTGGTTTTATGGCCTGAAGAGGGTACATGCATTTTGTCTAGGAGATGGATCTCATCCACAAACACGTGAGATCAATGTAGCGACAGAGAAATCAGCTTAGCAAAGAAGAAAAACAGGGTATATCAAGATTTACAATTTTTACTTAAAGCTGCGGAGAAGGCAAAATAATCATTTATCTGCAACTATGATAGACTATCAGAAATCAAACAGGTTATTTAAACCTTTAAACTTCCTATTATATTCAAGTGCACAGCTGAGTTAGGCTGACAATGGAACAAAGAGACTATTTAAAATAACACATGAAATAGAAAACCAAGGCAGTTACCTTCACCTGGCTGATGTTCTTTCTCCCGCTCCTGCCCCCTTCTTCTGCCCCCTTATGTATCCTCCCTCCTCTCCATACAAACATCCCCCGAAAAGATAGCCTCTCCTGGGGAGAATGCCACACAATGAACATGCAAAGAAGAGAATGCAAGCATAGGGCACGTGGTAGACAGGAAAGAATTTCTTGAAGCAAGGTGGAGGGTACCATCAAGGACATGTGTCCTTCTTCTTTGTTTGCATATAGATATTAAATAAACTTTAAACATTTGTATGCACACGTACATATAATTGTTTTTTATTTATTTTCTCAAATTTATATATATATATGAATATTTATTCTTTATCTTCCAAATTATCTTCTATGACCAAACCCCTTGAAGTTTATATTTAAATTACATCCATAAGTGGATTATTAATCTTTTACATTATTATCTATAAGATGTAAATTTAATATTTATATTTTTATGTGCATATTCAAGGAATATTTTAAATTTATAACTATACCGGATTATCCATCCTTATTAAACTTTAATTACTCATTATTTGAAATTGTAATTTACAATTTGTCTTTAATAAAGAATAATATAATATATTAACTCATTTTTTTTTCCCCCTTCCAATAATTTAATAATTTTAATTTAATACTTTAATTAATTCCATGTTGCCATTATGAGCAACGAAATACACGACAATACCTGAATGACAAGAGTTTTCAAATAACTAAACCCCTAAAGTATTTCCGACATCCTTCGTTTAGGTTTTATTTAACCTATGCTCATAAAATTAAATATATATATGTAGGTATATTTCAAAAGCCAAGCAAAAGTACAAACTATCGAAATAAATTCTTAACTCTCGAGCTACACATTTTAATTAGATTCTGAGCACAACATAAACCATTATCGAATATAAATCTATGTAAGGTTATATAACTATGTTCTAAGGCACATATAATCCATTTCTGTCTAACAAAACCCATATAATTCTGTGTGCTCTAAACTTTGAAGAAAGGTCGGATTCCTCTCGACGCCACAATTTAATTTAACTAGTCAATTGAACAAGACATAATTATCAACATAATCACAAATAATACTTATGCCAAAAATCTAGAAAGACCGATTCAGAGGGGCACTCAACACTCGAGATTAATATAATGAGGGATTACATGTGCCTAATTAAGATGCTCTAGTGATTTGATCTGAAAATGAAGTGATCTAATGATGCTTAACCTAAGAAATATGAAGTGCTAGAAAACATAGTGTGATATGCAAAAATGCCTAAAAATGCAAGTAAATGATGAAATAACATAATATAATAATAGAGGTGCACTTGGGGGTTGAAAAAGGATGGAATGGAGGTCTGGAATCCTAATGAAACTATTGCAGAAGTCAACTAGGACACTTATGCCAGCCTGGGCGACTTAGTCCTAGTTTTGGGAAAACTGCTCAGAATCCCGTTTTGGCCAAATGGGTATCCAATTCTACAAAAGTTTCCAAAAAAAAAATTTAGTGGGACTAATTTTCCACTAGTGGCGACAGTCCAATTTTAAATCTCTAAAAATATGGAAGTGGAAACAGATAACCTAGCTCTACACTTCGGTTTCCTATAGGCTTTCGCTTCTAAAACTCTAATTTTTGGACCTGAAGGTGAGTTTAGTTGATGTTTTGGCTTGGAAAACAAGGAAATTTCTTCAAAAAGTCTTCAAAAAAATCTTCAATGATCTTCAAACCCTCAAAGTGACTAAATCTGCAAACACACAAGAAGAGAAGAAGGAATGTTGAATGTTAGGGTATGGGGATTTTCCTTGGTCAAACCCATTTTAGGTAATTAAACCAAAATGATGAAATAATAGAATGAAACATGAAATAATGGAGATGATTACCTTGTCATGATGTTTGATCCTGAAAGTCTGTAGCAAAAAATGAAGGATCTGCACTTGAAGGTTTGAAAATTGATATCTTGATGACTTGAAATGATGAAACCCTAAGTTGCTTGACTTGAGATGGAAGACTGATGGATGGATAATGAAGAATGAATGTGAATTAGGTTTTAGAGAGTTAATTTTATAGTTAATGCACATCATTAGCCTAAAAATTGGATCTCTAAGGATGGCATGTAAGATTAATAAACTTAAATTTCACTTTTTCCCGCTCAAAGATAAAAAATGGGCCAAATTGGACTAAGTTTCCAGGCTGGGCGACTTAGTCCCACCTAGCAGGGACTAAGTCACCCAAGTGGGTGGCTTGGTCCCACAGAGGCCAGTTTTCTAGCTAGATGCTTAGGAAGTGAAGAAAATAGGCTTCTAGGTTGTTCTTGTTAGATCTTTGATCAAATTAAGCCTTGGGATGCACAATGATGATGTAAAGGTCAATTAGGGCTTGGGACACAAAATTCAATGTTAAAGTGTGATTAAGTATACTTTACAACACTAAAATGAGGTCCACATAGCCTAGGAAGGCACAAGAACTAATGTGAATGTGCAAGACACATTACAACACTATTTTAACATTAACTTTAGCTTGTAAGCCTTCTAGATTGATGTGATAATGTTGTTAAACACATTTTATAATATTGGATTAGGGAGAAATAGGTTCATTAGGTCTAGAAAAGTGTGAAATTACATTACAAGACTTTAAAACACCTTTACAAGACATCAATAAATGCATTCGCAAGGGTCCAAGACCTAGTGTGGATGTGAAAAAAACCTCACAACACTAACTCAAGGCCTCATTAAGTCAATTTTTCTTTAATTATTCCCAAATAAAGCAAGGTATACACATTTTGGCAACAAATTAAGCCCCCACTTTAGTGAGAGGATGAACTCGCTTCAAACTCTTTCTAAAGTAGTCATTCAAGTGAAGTCCAATCGTACCAATGTGGATGACAATGAATGAAAAAGATCAAAGGAGGTTGTGCAAGCCCCCGGGACCCAAGATCCTAAGTCAAGCCAACATAAGCATGAAAGAACACATGAAAGGTGGATTATTTGCAACAAGACAAGACACATGATCATATAGTGGCAAGAACTAGAAGGAAATGAAAATGGGGTGGATCAAGCTTCTACCATTAGTCCAACATGTTGTGGATTAGATCTAGGCTTGTGTTTTTTGGAAAGAAAATGCATACTCACTTTGGGGTGATAGAACTCTTGGTTGTCCGTCGAGTGAGAAATCCCAAAAGTATACTCACTCTAGTGCCACAAAACTTTTGGTTGTCCATGGGGTGATAATTCCCAAAAGGTGAGACACATACGGCTGATATGTGCTCACAAACACATAGGTGGCTATGGGGAAAAGCCATGCCTTGGAATGGGCTTCCCACTCAAACCATACCAAAGTTATAGGTCTCCTGATAACTTTAATAAGATGCAAGGTAGTGTAAGGAATGTTCAAAGGGATTTTGCTTAGTTTGTGCAAGGTATTCTTCTTAGGGAACATCATGCTTAACATTTCCAAGAGAGGATGTATCAAAATAAGTATCACACTCTTGAAGAAAATCAAGCCAAATGAATCCACCAAGAAAAGGATGCATCGCAAGAAGAAAGAAATCATACAATGAAATGTGAGTGTCGATGTATGCCCCCACTTTAAAGTGGTTACAAACACCAATACTGTGAGCAGTTTCTTTAAAGTAGAAGAAGAAGAACATGAGAGCTTACTAAAAAATCCCTATGACAATTCATATGTTTCCAATAAGCTACGTCATGAAAAAGGTAGTATGTCACATGCAAGCCAACTTAAGGCATGTCGTCCACATCCTAACCTTTCTCTTACATGTTCATGAAAGGTTAAGGACTAGTTAGAAGAGGCAATGACAAGTGACATACGAGGATAAGGCTACCTAACTCTTTTCCCCCACTTAGTGTGGGACAAAGGTGAGCCAAAATGATTAATGAAATGCATGGTAGAGTGAAAATCGGTATCAATTAGAGAAATTAGGTGCCCCCACAAAAGGAAGAAGGCCAAACTCCTAAAAATGTTGGATTTTACTACTCAAATCCTTACATTCATTAGTGGAATGACCATGACCTCTGTGATATGTGCAAAAGGAAGTCTTGTCATAGAATTTCTTTGAGTTCTTGGAGGACGGGTGATCAAGTGATCTTGGAGAAGTCTTGACAAGATACCCTCTTGATCAATGGTAGATGTTCTTATATTATGTGACAAAGATATCTCCAGCTTAGATGTACAAGATGTCACACCTACCCAAAACTATTAGATGGTGAGATTTTTGGCTCTCCTTTATAAGAGGGTGTAAAATATAACAAATTCAATTTTTTATTGCTTTTTGAGATGACATTGGCATTAAGGGAAGGTGTATTTGTTTGTTTGATTGCTTGTAAAGGAGAACAATCAAGACCACTAGTGTTAATCATTATAGAATGATGTTTTGTAATAGTGTTAATGTTGAGTTAAGGCTTTATGATTTCTATAAAAGGACAATAACCAAGACCATGGGTGGTTTGTTGTGTGATAGTATCAATAGGGTTGCAGATACCTTGTTCGTGAGTGCCACATCCTTTTCCACTATATCCAAGTTGTTTCATAAGCTCATTACCTTTTCCATAAAGCTTTTTCATTACTTTTGGATCGGGTTGTTGGTCGTTGTTGTGTTCGTTAAGGGTAGTTGTGTAATTTGTTATGTTGTGGTCTAAAGTGGTTGAGGTGGATGTTTTTGAAGGATCATCCATGAGTGTTGGTAGAAATTCCAAGGAACCCCAATCATCGTCTAATAGCTCCATGGCTTGTTCCATATGTGTTTGTGTGTCTTGTTGTTGGATGGGTTCTACTTGCATAGTTGGTGTTAATGCATTTAAATTATTCACGTTGTTCTTAATGTTCAAACAACTATTGGGATCAAGGTCATCTTCAAGGATGTGCACTTTGTTGTTGTGAATGTATTTCATTTTCGATGAAGAGTTGAAGGAACTGCATTCATCTCATGAATCCATGGTCATCATAAAAGAATATTATATGAAATATTATGGAGCATGACATGGATTGGGGTGTTCAATGTGACTACTCCAACTATAATAGGTAAATTAATCACATCGATTGGTTTCTTTTCTTAATTTTCAAATCCCTTAATAGATAAAGAATCAGATTGAATTTTGGATCTATCCACACAAAGCCTATCTAAGAGGTTTAGGCTACACACATTAAGAGTGGAGCCATTGCCAATAAGGGTTTTCTTTATCCCTATCATATTGTATTGAGCTATGATCATTGAAGAATAATTTTGTTCTTGCACATCCAAAGGGGGGAGTTCACTCTGGTGGAAAACAATGTCAACATTCAATTCTTGAATTATGGCTGCTATCTCATTTGGTTGCACATTAGAAGTGATAGGAACATGTTGTAAAGCATGTTGTAAAGCCGTTTGAAGCATAGTGTGATCAATAGGTGAATTCTAAAGAAGGTCCCAAAGGGATATCTTTGTGGGAGTGTTCTTAAGTTGTTCAATGAGATCATGCTCCCTTAATCAGGGAGGAGGAGGAAATTTAGGAAAAATTAAGGCAGTTGAGGTTGGTTGTTGTGGGGAAAAATTATTTCTAGTGTAGTGTATGTGAGCGACAACATCATGATTAGGTGGGTAAAGGATGAGTTCAGGTTGGCATTGAATTTATTATTTGTGTGAAAGTGGGTAGAGAATTAGAGGGTTCTTAGAATGTCCCATGGGGTATGTATGAGGTCCATTGATCGAGGGGGATCTCATGGATACTTGTGCATTCATAACCTCAGTTGTCTTGGTGTGATGTTTCTCTAATGAAGGGAAATCTAGAGTCACCATTTTATCTAAGGAAGACACATTACTATTGGTTTTATTTTCTTGTATTGTGATATTCTACCTAGGAGGAGATTTTTTAGGAGAATGAGAAGCCAAATGTTGTTGACATTGAAAGGTTGGTTCTTCTAAAAGGACTTCATCATAAGTAGGGGAATGATCAATCTTTGAATTGTCATGCTTAATAAGGGTTTCTCTAGGTGAAGGGGGACAATGAAGATATTCATGACCATCATTAATTGTGTTTTCTAACAACAAATTATCCTTGTCACAACTAGGAGAGATACTAGGAGAAAAAAAATTGTCATGTCATTATCAATTAAGGTTGTGTTACATGGGTTGTGAATATTTTGTCCACTAAGAGAGGTAAAAGGAGAGAAACAACTAGGATTCTCAAAACTCTCATTAATTGATTCTTCTACTAAAATATCTTCATCACCAAGAAGAGAGATATTATGAGAAGAACAAGTATGATTGTTAGGAATGGCCCAAGTCTAGTCTTTGTCACTAAAACACTCTCATAGGGAGGGGATAGGAAATTTTTCTTAACATGTCTACATATGTAAGTTACTAGAGTGTTTGAATAATAACGAAAAGCACATGTAACCATTTCATGCAATGTTTCAGCAATATGAACAATGTATATGCAAAGATACAAAACACTCTTATCCAATGTATGCAACACATTAAGAATGTAAGCAATGTATTTGCAAGAATTAAAAGTAATTTTACCAAAATAATACAAAGCTTTATGAATAGAAATATTGTATATGAAAAAGTGAAAAGCACTTTTATCACTGTTATGCAAAATTTCAAAAATGTGACCATGTTGATATCTAATTATGCTTGTAGTTGAAATGATTTGAAAAATGAATACCCTAAATTGATGAATTTTTGAGCTAAATGCATAAAAAAAATGATCCCAAAACTTTCCAGACTTATAGTATATGATACTAGGAGGCTTAGGAAGCACATAAATGAGGTTTCTGACATTGTAACAGATAGTGAAAAATTTGGACTAGGACTAAGTTGCCCAGAGTGACAAATTAGTCCCAATTAGGGTTTTTTTTTAATTTCCAAAAAATTTCAATGGATTTTGATGTTCTAGATGTGATATGATTTAGACCTAAGATGAAAATGCAAATGTATAGAAAATTTTAATGATTTTAGATGTCAAAAATGCAACCTAAATGCACCTTTTATGAATGCAAAACTTGAAACCTAGCATGCTAATCCATGCAAATCCTAATGCAAGGTCAATGCAAGCTATATTTATGATGAAGGACTCCAAATTAGAGATGAAAATTAATCAAAAATTGGGTTCACCAAAATGTAAATGATGATTTTAGCACCCTAATGCTCTCTAACTCTTCTAGGGTTTTTTACCCAAAAGGAGAGAGATGGGCCAAAATGTTGATGTCTACACTCAAGATTAATGTAATGAGGGATGAAATGTTTCTAACTAAGGTTCTCTAGTGATATGATCTAAAAATTAAGTGATCTAATGATGTTAAACCTAAGAAATATGAAGTGTTGGAAAACATAGTGTGATATGCAGAAATGCCTAAAAATGCAAGTAAATGAGGAAATAACATATTAGAATCAGAGAGATGCACCTAGGGGTTGAAAAAGGATGGCATGGAGGTTTGGATTCCTAACAAAACTATTGCAGAATTCAACTAGGACACTTAAACTAACATATTAGAATCAGAGAGATGCACCTAGGGGTTGAAAAAGGATGGTATGGAGGTTTGGATTCCTAATAAAACTATTGTAGAATTCAACTAGGACACTTATGCCAGACTAGGCGACTTAGTCCCAATTTCGGGAAAACTGCTTAGAAACCCATTTCAACTAAATGGGTATCCAAATCTACAAAAAATATTTGAAAAAAAATCAATGGAAATAATTTTCCACTAATGGTGACTTAGTCCGCTTCCGAATCTCTAAAAAATTTGGAAGTAGAAATGGATACCCTAGGTCTGTACTTCAGTTTCCTACAGGTGTCCGGTTTTGAAACTCTGATTTTCAGACCTAATGGTGAATTTTAGTTGATATTTCATCTTGGAAAACAAATATATGTCTTCAACAAGTCTTCAAACAAATCTTCAATGATCTTCAAACGCTCAAAGTGCCTAAATTTGTGAACACACAAGAAGATAAGGAATGTTGAATGTTAGGGCATGGGGGTTTACCTTGGTCAAACCCATTTTAGGTAATTAAACCAAAATGATGAAAGAATGGAATGAAAAATTCAATAATGGAGATGATTACCTTTCCATGATGTTTGATCTTGAAATTCTGCAACAAAACATGCAGGATTTGTCCTTGAAGGTCTGAAAATTGATATCTTGATGACTTGAAATGATGAAACACTAAGTTGCTTGACTTGAGATGGAAGAATGATGGATGGATAATGAATAATGAATGTGATTTAGGTTTTAGAGAGTTTATTTTATATTCAATGCACATCATTAGCCTAAAAATTGGATCTCTAAGGCCAACATCTAAGATTAATAAACTTAAATTTTATTTTTTCTCACTCAAAGGTAAAAAATGGGCCAAATTGGACTAAGTTTTCAAGCTGGGTGACTTAGTCCCACCTAGAAGGGACTAAGTCACCCAATTGGGTGACTTGGTCCCATAGAGGCCATTTTTATAGTTGGATGCTTGGGAAGTGAATAAAATAGGCTTCTAGGTTGTTCTAGTCAGGTCTTTGATCAAATTAAGCCTTGGGATGCACAATGATGATGTAAAGGTCAATTAGGGCTTGGGACATAGAATTCAATGTGAAAGTATGATTAATTACACTTTACAACACTAAAATTTGGTCCGCATAGCCTAGGAAGGCACAAGAACCAATGTGAATGTGCAAGACACATTACAACACTAGTTTAACATTAAGTTTAGCTTGCAAGCCTTCTAGATTGATGTGATAATGTTATTGAACACATTTTATAATGTTAGATTAGGGATAAATAGGTTGATTAGGTCTAGAAGAGTGTCAAAGTCCATTACAAGACTTTACAACACCTTTACAAGACATTGATAAATGTGTTTGCAAGGGTCCAAGACCTAGTGTGGATATGAAAAAAATCTCACAACACCAACTCAAGGCCTCATTAACTCCAATTTGTCATTAATTATTCCCAAATCAAGTAAATTATAAACTTTTTGGAAACACGGAATCTAACTTTGCCAATGTAAATGTTATGCAATATCATTAATGGGTGTCAGGATAGATCCTTGAAAAGTGTAATTATTAAGGCTTAGATTTGAATTAAAGGGACAATTAAGCTCTAATTAACCTAAATTAATTAATGAAGCCCTATATTAGAGTGAAAGTGTATGAAAATACTTTAAAACATCCTAAATAAGGCACAATTAAGTACATTTTATTAAAAAGGCCCTAGACTCAATGTGAATGTGTAAAAAACATTACAATGCTAAATCAAGGCAACCTTAGGTTCATTTGTTGTTAATTATTTCTAAATATGGGAAAAAAGGGATAATTTTTCTATTAATACATTTTTTCCCCAATTAACTGAGAGTTTTTCCTTATGGAAAACTCACACTAAAGTAGACATTCAAGACACTTAAGTATGCAACAATTTAACAAAGATACATATTCATACCCTATCAAAGATGAAGAAAACAAAGAAAAAAAAGGATCAAGCACAACTATTCCAACACAATGTAGAATGTGCTTGTTTATCCATAACATCCACGCTCACTCTAGGGTAGTGGAACCTCAGTCCATCCACTAGGTGAATTTCCCCAACGAGGTGGAAAATGATAGAATCATATTAGCCTCCCATACCATATTGAAATTATTCTCTTGATAATTTCGATAAGCACCATATTGCTATGCTTTTTGAAATAATGGGAAATGCGATGGGTGCTTTTGTATGGTTTAGAATATAGAGCAAGACCCACTTTCCAATTATCTCATTCAAGGATAACCGTAAAGATCTCAATGTAAAAGACAAAGAGATCTTGCAATAGGGTTTTCCTAGGGGATAATTATAAACTAATGAGGGATTCACCACCAAGTTAGGACTTGGAAAGGCAAATGTATTGCAAGATGTAATTCTTAACCCTAATAAGATGCAATCTTTCACTAAATGACCTAGAAATGCATATAAAAGTAAACAAAAAGTTGCAAGATGAAATGTGTGCACCTAGAAATTTAAAGAGGACTGAGTGGAGTTCTGAATTGTTGAAAATAGTGACTTTAATGTTGATTGGGACTCATATGCCATGTTGGTAAAATCAATCCCAATTCTAGGTTTCTATGTAGAAATAAGAATCTAGCAAATGGGTATCCAAATTTGTAAAAACTTGTACTAATTCTAAATTTTGGGGAAATGTACAAAACTAAAATGCTGTCGTGTTTTGAAACCAAAAGTTTAGAATATGGCTCTTAAAAGATAAGCCATGCTTTTGATGATTCTCAAACCAAACCCCATTCCCCCTGTGGAAAGTGCCTCAAGTACTCAAAGGCATCAACTTTGGATGCTATCTAAACTTTCTCTTCAATGCTACCAATCTAAACCTACAAATCACACACTCAAGAGATGGAAAATGTTGTTTTGTTAGGTGGATAGGGTTTTCCTTTGGTCAAACCTTTTTGCTTTAGTAATTAAACTCTTGAAACGAATGAATAGGAATGGAGAACTATGAATAGACAAAATATGATGTTACAAATCACCAAACCCTAGCAATAAAGTTTTGCAAACATGTGTGAGATGGATCCAATGGATGTATATCTTGACTCTTGCTTGACTATGATAGATCTTGAATGAAATGATAGTTTGAATGATAAAACCCTACATCACAATTGTTAGCTCAAAAACAAACATGATGCATGAAGATTTTGACATGATGCTTGATGTTTGAATAATGCTCTAAAATGCTTGATAATCTTCCCTTGAATACTATTGAATTCTCTTGTAAACACTTGAATTCTCTTTTGAATTCAAATTTTATATAAGGATGAATACTTGAATGCTTATTCAACTTGCTAGGTGTAAAATGAGTGAAATAAACTTGTATTTATACTTAATTATGCAAAAAATCCTGAAATTACAACACTACAAGGTGACATCAGATCCAAGAGGATAAAATCCTACCAAGAATTTGAATTAATTTTAATTTTTGGCCACATGGGATTCATACACCAAAGGTGGCATATGAGTCCCATTAGGCATAATTTATGGGGCCAAATTAAAAAATGCTTAGAAAGGTGTAAAACCAAGATTGAGACTAAAAACCCTAAGTGGGACTCATATGCCCAAGATGGTGTATGAGTCCCAGACCACTAAATCTAGGCCACATAACCTAAAAGCACTTGAATTATGGTTGGATATTGATTTGTGTTGGGATTATCCTTCCAAAGATGTATTAAATGAGGCTTGTGGATGTAAAATAAGGCCAATTTTAAAGTATAAAGAACCCCTATTATTTATGAAAACCCTAGAAAAGTCTAAAAGTGTGTTACAACACTTTAAACACTCTAAATAAGGATTTTTTTGTTAAAAAGAGGGTACGTGCAAGATCATCATGGAAAAAATAGAACCTTAAGTGGTGAAAATTCAGAAAAATCAGAGTTAGGCAACTTGACGTAAATTTTGAATAAGTTATTTATATTATTCCAAAAATATGTAAGAATAGAATTTGTAAAAAATTGAATGTAGTTTCTAAACTACTAGGTTTTAAAAAAAATTAAAAAAATCTTTTTGGTGAAAATTTGAAATTTCAATGTAGTAGTACTTAAATTTCAGGGAAAACATAATAAGCAGCTGTCTGTCTAACCATCCTAACCACAATAAAATGATAATATTTTTTATAAGATTTTAGATATAAGTAGAGGAAATATTTACCAATGTGATGCATATTTTTTTGTAATTTTTTCCAAGTAAATAATTAATTATGAATTTTTTATTACAATTTTTAAAAAATATTAAAAACTCATATGTCTGACCACCTTAACTTGGTCGAAACTTCATGATTTTTTTTTTAATCCTATATTATGTGAAGAATAGAATGTGACACGTGTTTCTAATTCAAAAACTATGATACCATTTGAAAGTTATAGATGTTTTTCAATCAGCCTATCAATCAAAACTTTAGTCATAAT
Organism: Sequoia sempervirens; assembly: GCA_007258455.2. NCBI lineage: Eukaryota > Viridiplantae > Streptophyta > Pinopsida > Cupressales > Cupressaceae > Sequoia > Sequoia sempervirens. The sequence goes on along the minus strand of VDFB02356331.1, from coordinate 44,233 downwards.
TCAAATAGAAAATGAATAATAATTATTTATTAAATTCAAAGTAAAGCATAATTTATATTGGTGGAATGTTGAGAATCTCCTTTAAAAACCATTTTCATTTCATAAATATTGGGTAAAAAAATTTCATTAGTCACATACCATACACACCCATCATATCACCACTTTTTGGCCCATCATGATCCTGCACATACCCAAGAGGTTTATTAGGTTCAATTAATTAGTAAATCCTTATAAAAGTGTGAAAGTGTGTTACAACACTTCACAACACTTTATCAAGGTACCATTTAAGTTCATTAGTTTACAAGGGCCCAAGACCTAATGTGAATATGTCAAACACATTACAACACTAAATAAAGGCAACATTAAGCTCAATTTAACAAGGATGGCCCAAACAAGCAAGGAAAAATAAAAGGGATAATTTTTTGATTGCCAAATTTAGCCCCAACTTAAGTGAGAGGATGAAATTGCTTCAAACTCACACTAAAGTGGACAAATGCACATCCAAAGGGGTCTAAGTGTGCCCATATCAGTAAGATATGATGACAACGATCAAGAGGGGTGATCAAGCCCACAGGATCAAGATCCCATGGCAAACCAACATAGGCACAAAAGAAAACACATGATAATGATGTAAACAAAAATAAAAAGGTACAAGCATACACTGCCAAAGACAAAATAGAAAAGAAGAATAAAGGGAAAATAAGTGTGGATCAAGATTTGACCATTTGTCCATCATGATGTGGATCAAATCTAGACTATTTTCCCAAGAAAAATGCATGCTCACTTTGAGGGAACAAAACTTCAGGATATTTGTTGGGTGAGTAATCCAAGAAGGTGACAGATACACACATGGTGGGTATGTACTCACACACATGCACAAGTGGCTATGGGAAATTCATGCCTCAAATCTGCTTCCGCTCAAACCATACCAAAGTTATACCTTCTCATAACTTTGATAAGGTGCCATGCAACAATGAACTTTGAGCTTCATGAGGCAAGAAAATCTTCATATGCTTGGAACTCATGAACAAGCAAGATAGCTCCATAGGCATGCAAAGTGTGTTATGGAAGGTGGCCATATAATTGAAAATGCAAAATGCAATAATAAGGAACATTCAAATGATCCTTTCTTAGTTCATACGAGGTCTTAACTTAAGGGACTTTGTGCCTAATATCTCCAAGAGAGGACCAATCAAAGAATAGAAGATTCAAAAATTAGGGGATGCAATGTGTCACATCAAGCCACATAGAACAATGTAATATGCTAAGAGATATCACACTCTAGAAGGACACCACACCCGATGTCACCACAAAGTGAATGATGCATCACATGAAGTAGGAAGAATACACCATGAAACATGAAATGCAAAAGAATAATGTCAATGTATGCCCCCACTTTAAAGAAATTGTTAGACACCATACTGTGAGAAATTGCTTTAAAGTACAAAATGATAAATGTTAACAATAAAGAAGGCATGAGAGCTAATTTAGAAAGCCCTATGCAAAGTCATATGTTTCCAAATGAAGCTGCATCATGCAAAAAGAAAGGAAAAGAGAGGGGTTGCCCCCAAAAATGAAAATCCAAACACATCTAAGGGATCTATGGATTCAAGGTCAATATGTTCTTGCTACAATGTTTTTAAGAGAGCTTGAAACTATCATCATTCTCCAAATACACATAGAACTAGAAAAATGGCACAAAGAGAGAAAAAAAGAAAGAAAATATTTTGGGACAACATGAAAGAGACATAAATTTCTCGATGCCTTGCATCAAACCCAAAAGGAAAACAAAAGACAAAAGAAAAGATAAAAGAAAATATTTAATATTTATAACATAGAGAAGAATGAAGGTACAAATTGAGGAATGTCACGAAGAGAGAGAGAGAGAGAGAAATCAAACAAAACATCATAGGGGATCACATTACACACTTGCAATCACACAAAAGAAAAAGAAATAATGCAAAGAAAATAATAAGCCATTTGTGACTCAACCTAAAGTAGGTCATCTAGATCCCAATCATGTCCATTGTCTACTGAAGGTGGAAAACTAGCCAAAGGGACAATGACAAGTGTCAAACTAGGGCCATTGCTAGGTTCAACACTCCTCTTAGGAAAATTGTCATTTAAGCTCATAAAAGAGGAAAAAAATGTATTCAATTTACTATGCACTTCCTCATCATCATCTAAATTAATCACAATAGGAGGCTAAATGATAATTTCTAAAAAAGGGTTCATCTCTTGTTGTGGTTACATTATAGGATCTTTTTGTTTTAGGGCAGGGGTGGACTCATCATGCATTGCTTCAGTTGAGTTTGGATCTTCATTTTATTTGTTTATTTTTTCATGTAACCTACGAGGAATGGCAAGACGTCTATTCTTATGATCTCTAGCACCTCTGTTTCTTTTATTTTTGTTTTCAAGTTGTGTTTTTGTAGGAGCAGGTTGAACAAACATAGGTTTCTTTTCTTCCCCAAGGGGAGGAATAGAAGGAACCACGAGAGGTTGTTAGACCACTTTCTCTTTGACTTTGCAAACTTTTTTTATTCTAGAAGGCATGACAACATTTTTTTCGTTATCTCTTGGTCTTTTGTAGGAAGTAGGTGAAGGTTTTTTCTTAGGTTGGTCTTGGTCATTAGGAATTTTTTTAGGTTTAATCATGGTTTCATCAAGGATGGTAGGCTCAATTGTAGGTTGAGGCATGTTTTAGAGGGATAATTCTACTATTTTCTTTTCCTTCAACTTTTGACAGGATTTGAAAAAGAACTCTTCTCATGGCTTGATAGGTTCTATAGGCTCGAGCCAAAAGAAATCTAAAGAAAAATTTCCACGAGAGGAAAATGGGTTAAAGCCACTATGATGGATGATAAAGATTTCATTGTCAATGAGAAACTTTAAAAATTTATGTACAACTAAAGCGATTGCAATCATGGAGTGAAGCCATGGATAGCCTAGCCTCATACAAAATTGGACTAATTGTGGGATGATGAAGAATGAGATATCTAATGCTTTCGGTCATATTTATAAAGGAAGAATGATAAATCTCATCATAGGGCAAGTGAAACCATTATGCATCTTGATCCATGCTTTCAGTTTATCATATATATATCTTGATAGAGTTCATGTAGGAATAAGAATTCCTTAGTGATCATGTTTTTTCCACAGATAGGATCTATTAATATCCTGAACCGTAGATTTTTGGGTAGGATTTATAAACTACTTTTGCACTCTTAGGATGTTTCACCTAAAAGGAGATAAACCCCACTCAAAAGTATAGGTAGTTCACTCCAATAAAGGATTGTATGATGTTTATAAGACTAAATGAGATAATCTAAGTGCAAATAATTGGTAAGATTGATTGATTAAGTATGCAAAATCTAAGAAATCTGACTTGTTTGAAAACATATTGTGTTATGTAGAAATGAACTAGAAATGCATGGAAAACTAAACAGAACTAAACCAAATTGAAAGTGTGCACCTCAAATGTTGAAGGAGATTGGAAATGAAATTTTAAATGTTGCTAATGTTGGTTTTTAGGCCTGGTGGGACTCATTCACCATTTTGGGCTAATCAGTCCTAGTTCTACAAAATTGAGTCAAAACCTGTTTCTGACAAAAGGGTACCTAAAAATACAAAAAACTCAAAATTCACCTTGGAGTGGGACTCATTCGCCACTCATGGTGAATAAGTCCACTTTTGAATTTCTATATTTTCAAAAGTGGAATCGAAAGCTTCCAATCTATACTTTGAATTCCTATAGGTGTCTGCTTCTAAAACTTTGATTGATGGGTTTGAAAATGAGATTTTGTTGATATTTTGACTTGTTGAATGAGGAGAAGACTTGAGAAACTTTGTAACTTGATCTTCAATTATTTCCAAGCTTCCAAGAGTCCTAAATCTATAAACACACAAGAAGAAAAGAAGAAATGTTGGATGTTATGGCATGGGGGTTTGCCTTGGTCAAACCCCTTTTAGGTAATTAAACCAAAATGATGAAATAATGTAATTAAGCATGTAATAATGGAGTTCATTACCATACCATTATGTTTTGTCTTGAAAGTCTGTAGCAAAACATGAAGAATTTTCCCTTGAATGTTCAAAAATTGATATCTTGAATGGCTTGTAATGTTAAAACCCTAAGTTGCTTGACCTGAGATAGAATATTGGTGGATGAATAATGATAAGAGATGTGAATAAGGTTTAAAACACTTGTATTTAAAGGAATTTCACCTATTTCACTTGTTAATACCTCATCAGAGGCTAACATGAAGTAATATTAAACTTAAATTTAACTTTTCCTCGCTCAAAGGTCAAAATGGGGCCAAATGGGACTGATTCGCCACACATGGAAAATGGGTCCACTTGGATGGAAGTGATTGGCTATGCATGGAAAATGTCCCACATGGGCCATTTGGACAACTAAGATACCAGGAGATAAGGAAATATGGTTTAAAATGTAACTTTTTTGGGTATTTGATAAATTTAAGCCTTGGGATGCACAATATGGGTTAATAGGGGCCTATTAATGATGATGAAAAATTCAATTAGGGCTTGGGACACATAATTCAATGTGAAAGTGTAATTAAATACAATTTACAACACTAAAATGAGGTTCACATAGCCTAGAAAGGCACAACAACCAATGTGAATGTACAAGACACATTACAACACTAGTTAGTTTAACATTAAGTTTATTTTACAATCCTTCTAGATTAGTGTGATAATGTCACTAAACATAATTAATAATGTTGAATTGGGGAGAAATAGGCTCATTAAGGCTAGAAAAGCGTGAAATTATCTTACAATACTTTAGAACACCTTTACAAGACATCATTAAAAGCATTTTATTTGATTTGCAAGGGTCCAAGGCCTAGTGTGGGTGCATAAAATGCCTCACAACACCTGAATCAAGGCTTCATTAAGTCCAATTTATCATGAATTAATCTCATGTCAAGCAAAGGGTACTTTTTTCTATGGCACATTTATCCCCCACTTTAGTGAGAGGATGAACTTACTTCAAAATTACACTAAAGTAGACATTCAAGAGAGATCCAAGTGTACAAATGTAGATGACAAAGAATGACCAAGATCAGAGGAGGTTGTGCAAGCCCCCAAAATCCAAGATCATAAGTCAAACTATCAAGATACATAATCATACAATGTCAAGAAAGAAGATGAAAATGAAGGGGTGGATCAAGCTTCAATCATTTGTCTAGCTAGTTGTGGATTAGATCTAGGCTATTTGTTTGGAAAAGGAAATATATACTCACTTTAGGCTGATGGAACTCCTTAATTGTTCGTCAGGTGAGAAGGCCAAAGGGTGAGAAACATACACTAGTTGGTATGCACTCAAACACATAGGTGGCTATGGGGAAAGTTGTGCCTCAGAATGGGTGGGCTTCCTACTCAACCATATTAAAGGTATATCTCTTGATAACTTTAACAAGATGCCAGAAGGTAAAATGATTTTCGAGCTCTATGAGGTAAGCAAAACTTTGTATGCTTCACACTCATAGACATTGTTAATTGTAGAATAGTGTAAGGATTGTTCAAATGAATTTTTCTTAGTTCACACAATCTCTCATCTTAAAGAGAATCATGTCTAATGTCTTAAAGAGAGGAAAAGTGAAAACAATCTCATCCTGAGGAATATTGTACCTAATTCTTTCAAGAGAGGAAATCACAAGAAAAAGAAAATCTCACAATGAAATGTGAGTGGTGATGTAAAATGTGTCATAGAAAAATGTACCCTTTGCTTGACATTGGATTAATTCATGTGTTGTAAATTTTTGTAAGATACTTTCACACTTTTCTAGACCTAATGAACCTATTTCTCCCCAATTCAACATTATAAAATATGTTTAATGACATTATCACACTAATCTAGAAGGATTGTAAAATAAACTTAATGTTAAACTAGTGTTGTAATTTTTGTTGCACATTCACATTGGTTCTTATGCCTTTCTAGGCTATGTGGACCTCATTTTAGTGTTGTAAAGTGTATTTAATTACACTTTCACATTGAATTATGTGTCCCAGGCCCCTATTAACCCATATTGTGCATCCTAAGGCTTAAATTGATCAAATACATGACAAAATTGTATTTTAAACCTTATTTCCTTATCTCCTGGCATCTTAGATATCCAAATGGCCCCCTGTGGGACCCATTCTCCATGCATGGTGAATCAGTCACATCCAAGTGGGACCCATTCACCATGTGTGGCGAATCAATCCCATTTGGCCCCATTTTAACCTTTGAGCGGGTAAAAAGTGAAGTTTAAGTTTAATGTTACTTCATGTTGGCCTATGATGAGGTATTAACAAGTGAAATAGGTGAAATTTCTATAAATACAAGTATTTTAAACCTAATTCACATATCTTATCATTATTCATCCACCAATCTTCTATCTCAAGTCAAGCAACTTAGGGTTTTAACATTACAAGCCATTCAAGATATCAATTTTTAGACATTCAAGGGTAGAATCTTCATGTTTTGCTGCAAAATTTCAAGATAAAACATCATGGAAAGGTAATAAACTCTATTATTGCATGCTTTATTACATTCTTTCATCATTTTGGTTTAATTACCTAAAAGGGGTTTAACAAAGGCAAACCCCCATGTCGTAACATCCAACATTTCTTATTTTCTTCTTGTGTTTGCAGATTTAGGACATTGGGAAGCTTGGAAATCATTGAAGATCAAGTTACAAAGTTTCTCAATTCTTCTCCTCATTCAACAAGTCAAAATATCAACAAAAGCTCATTTTCAGATCCATCAATCAGAGTTTCGAAAGTGGACACCTATAGGAAGTCAAAGTACAGATTAAAAGCTTTGGATTCCACTTTTGAAAATATAGAAATTAAAAACAGGAATCATTCACCATGGGTGGTGAATGAGTCCCACTCTAGGGTCAATTTTTATTTTTCTGCATTTTTAGGTACCCTTTTATCATAAATAAGTTTTGACTCAGTTTTGCAAAACTGGGACTAATTCACCCAGAATGGAAAATAAGTCCCACCAGGCCTAAAAAGTAGCATTAGAAACAATTTAAATGTCATTTCTAGTCTCCTTCAACATTCCACATGCACGCTTTCAGTTTGGTTTAGTTCTTTTTGGTTTTGCATGCATTTCTAGTTCATTTCTGCATAACACAATGTGTTTTCAAACAAGTCACATTTCTTAGGTTTTGCATACTTAATCAATCAACCTTGCCAATTATTTGCACTTATATTATCACATTTAGTCATATAAACATCATACAATCCTTTATTCAAGTGAACCACCTAGACTTTTTAGTGGGGTTTATCTCTCTCCTTTTAGATGAAACATCCTAAGAGTGCAAGAGTATTCTATAAATCCTACCCAAAAATCTACAGTTCATATCCCATTAGTGTGATTATCATAGATATGGCTTCCTATGTATAGAGGACCATCGAGTGCATATTTAAGTATATCTTTTGAGGAGAAAGCAATCTCAAGAGGCTTTTTAGTTCGGACCTTATGAGGAATGATATCTATCAATCCTACCATCATTCATAGGATCATTATCTATAGGATCATGTTGAATAGTATCATTGTTATCATCATCTATATCAACATTCATCACATCATTCTTTCTAGTTTCTCTAGCTTTGACAAATCAAATGTTATGATTAGGCAAAGGATTGGTAAATATTTACAAGTTTTGGATAGGAGGGGCTACAAACTTATTTCATTGATCACTAACACCTCCAATGGAAAGTCTATTAGAATCATTGAGGTCATGAACAATATTTTTAAGATGCTTAAAATGTTCTATATCATGTCCATTTCGTCAATGATAATGAAAATAGGAATTTGGTTTATAGTTTGTAGGAAATGGTTTATTAGGATTGGGGGTTTTAATGGGAGGCAAGTTGATCATCTTTTGTTCTAGGAGTTGTTTCATTGTTTTGTGAAGGGTATTGGGTAAGGGAGGGAATTTCCTTTTTGGGTCCCCATACCTAAAGGGTGTCACAGCTTTAACACCAGTGACTTGGTTATTGGAATTCTGAATTTTTTGTTGAGGGGGATTAAATTGAAGGAAACCTTTATTTTGTTTTTTGAAGGGCTCATAATTTTTTTGTCTTGTGAGCTCAGACTTCTCAGTATGGCCAGAGGTGGATTTTGTATCTCGACTACTAACCAAATTTTGATAATCCTGGAGGGTAGTACATAAGTGCATGAAGGACATGATCATCATGGTATGCTTATCTTGTATCTTACTTTGAAAATTTTCTATGAATATCTTTTGAAGGTGAGGGTCAGGGACCTTGACATCGATTTTGGAATAAAGAGATTGGTAGCATGAGATAAATTCAGTTATCTTTTCTTCTTCTTTTTGCTTACATCTCATCAAATCTACCAAGGTTGTCTTAGGAGTCATACGCACTTGGAAATGGTTGAAAGATTCCTCAACAAGCTCATTGAATGAACGAATTGAGTTGTTTAGTAACAAAGAAAACCATTCTATGGTAGTATCCCTCAAGGACCAAGGGAAAAGCTTAGCCAAGAGTTTATCATCAAGGAAAAATTCACTACATAAGTTTGTATAAGCATTAACATGGTTAGAAGGATCTCCCTTTCCTTCATATTTCTTGAGTATAGGAACCTCTACACCTTGTGGCATCAGTGTTTGTAATATCTCCAAGGATAATGGACTACTTTTGATATAATATGTTGGTGGGCCATTTTGGTTGATGGTGGAATTATTTTTTGAAGGGATGAAATGGTTTGGAAGAGTTGATTTATGAGAGGGTCATTGCTTGTGTTATGATATGGAGGTGAGAAAGGTTAAGGAATGCATGTGTTTGAGGAACAAATGAATGGAATGCTTATGGGTGGTAAAGTGGTAGGAGATATGACATGTGATGCCACATTGGTACTAGGGATGCTAGCAGAAATACCTAAGGAAGGGATCACATTACTAGTTGGTTGCATTGCTATTATAACATGAGGGTTCGTATAGGTAGGAATAATGGAAATTGATGTAAGAGGAGGAATTTTAATTCTTTCTTGCCTTGTGATATTTTTTGTAGGTAAAGGAAAACTAGTGTTTGAGGGAAAGTGTTTTCTAAAGATTTTAACTATTTTTTTCACAAGTTCAAGTCCATCTTCACTTTCAAGCATGCAATGAATGTTATCTATGGTTAGGATGGTGGTAGTTGAAATGTTCTTATTACTTATTTTATTTTGTAAGTTTTCTAGGTTTTCATGAATTTGAATTATGTTTTCTTGCGGGATATTAGCAACCATTTTTTCAACATTCGTCACACTACTTCAAGGCAAAGAGTTGTTAAGGGTATGGTCCATACCTAGTGTACTATTGTTAATACTAGGAGTGAAAGAGCTAGACAACCCAACATCCATGAAGATTGTGCTATCATGGGATGACATGAGTCTCGAACTTTGTCTCACTATAGTATTAGCAATAGGACATCAAATACTCATGCAAGGGATACTAAATGCAATATAAATGCAAATGCAATATAAGCTAAGAAAAATGAAATGACTATAACAAAAACTTTTTAAACCAAAATAGAAATCTATCCACAACAAAAAGGAGCATAAAAATAGAGCTTCAAATTCTAGAAAATGCATTGCAGAATCTGCACTGGGACTGATTTTCCTAGAGGGGCCTATGAGTCCTAGTGGGGGTTTCTTGCAAATTTTTTAGAAATTTTCAATTGATTTCTATGCTTTTTATGTTGTATGATCTGTAACCTAAGTGAAAATATAGATTTTGTATGATTTTCAATCACATGAGGTGTAAAAATGTAAGCTCTAAGCACTTTCACTAATGCAAGAATTAGAAACCCTAAAATGTCAATTAACTAATGCAACCCTAATGCAATGTTAATGCAAGCAAGATCTAGGATGGTAACACACTCCAGATTAGAATTATGATGTTCTAAATGAAATTTCACCAAAATAAAACAAATGGAAATGGGATGGGTGATTTTGTATGGTTTAGAGCATAGAGAAACATCCCCTTTCCAATTATCTCATTCAAGGATAACCCTAGAGATCTCAATGCAAAAGAGAAAGAGATCTTGCAATAATGTTGTCCTTGGGGCTGATTGTAAACTAATGAGGGGTTCACCACCAATTTATGACTTAGAAACACAAATGTAATGCAAGATGTAATACTTAACCCTAGTAAGATGCAATCTTTCACTAAATGACCTAGGAATGCATATAAAACAAAACAAAAAGTTGCAAGATGAAATGTGTGCACCTAGAAATTTAAAGAGGACTTAGTGGAGGTCTAAATTGCTAAAAATAGTGACTTTAATGATGACTAGGAATCATACACCATGTTGGGTGAATCAGTCCCAGATCTAGGTTTTTGTGCAAAAATAGGAATCTGGAAAATGGGTATCCAAATTTGTAAAAACCTAACAGTTGACCTAAACTAGGACTCATACGCTAAAACTGGTGTATTAGTCTAGTTAGGATTTTCTAGAACTTTAGAGTATAAATGTAGTATTCAAGGTCTACTCTACACTTCCTAAATGAATTTTGGATTTGAAACCTTGATTTGCAACCTATAGAAGTCTTTCAAGTATCTCCAAATCAAGGTTACTACTTTGAAAACTTTCTCCAAGCATTATCTTCAATGTGTCCTCAATCTCAACCTACAAATCACACTCTAAAGAGGGAAAAATATTTTTTTGTTAGTGGATAGGGGTTTTCCTTGGTCAAACCCCGTTTTGGTAATCAAACCTTCAAATGCAAAGAAATGGGAATGGAGAATGATGAATGAATAAAATATTATGTTACAAATCACCAAACCCTAGCAATAAAGTGTTGCAAACATGTGTGAGATGGATCCAATGGATTTAGATCTTTACTATTGCTTGAATACGATGGATCTTGAATGAAATTCAAGCTTGAATCATAAAGCACTACATCATAATTATTAGCTCAAAAAAAAAACATGATGCATGAAGACTTTCACATTATGCTTGATGCTTGAATATGTTGCAAGTATGAGCAAGTTTTGGTGGTGTTTTCATTAATGTTGTCATTGATGTCAACACATTTCAGTATGTTAGAGAATGTACATGTATAGCTGAGATTATACTGAGATGTTGTGAGTACATGGAGCTATCTTTATGTCATTGTAGATGTATTGTGTTGATGAGTTTCCAAGTGCTTTTGAGAAATTAATAAAGAAGAGAAGTAAGGGTGATGAATGTGTTTAGAATGAGCTTTGTTATGTGCTCTACATTTCTCCTATGTTGATCCTATGCTTATGCAGATCTGAAGATTTGATAAAGGTGATTTTGTGATGATATATCCTAAGTGTTAAGTCTCAAAAATGCAAGTTTGAACCATGAGAGGTTTCTAAGCTCTCACAGCGTTTTTGGCTAACGTACAAGGAAAAATGATGAATTTAAATGTTCTACTCTTTAGGTTCTGCTAGGCTAGGTGGGTATACCTATGTGGATGAAGTAGACTTGAATTGTGTGTTTCTTCCCTAAGTAATCTATTGAAAATGGCAATTGGGAGTGGCTAATTGAAATACTAACTAGTATGAATCATATGAGAAATATCAAGGTAAAATATGTTCAATTAACAGATGTAAAAATTAAATTTGATATAATAAAACTAAATAAAAATGGGTGAGACCAGTGCCTTGTTGGGTAAAATGGAGTCAGATGAAAGTCTAAGATGTGTGGCTCCTGTTTGGCATAAATTCTAATTTCCTGGAATACAAATATTTGTTTATAACTTGTATAAACATGCAAGGATGTAATTACCAAGTTCTTCTTAATGATCCAAATGATAATTCCAAGTTACTATGAATGATTTAAAGGATTTAATCTTTACTTGAAAGAACCAACTAATCATACCACACAAGTGCAGCAAATTTGCATTGATAAACTGAGTATATGCTTGATATATCAATTTAAATAACAAAGAATTATCAACCTTGGAGACAACTTGATAATATTTTAATTAATCCAACAAATAATTGATAACAGAAATGCACCACAAAAATCATATATCTTACATTGATTCCTCCAAAATTTTATACATGCATCATAGTCTTTTGAAATGTAAGCATCATTGAAAACGTTCTACTATCTACTTCTATTTTCCTAGATCTATTTTGTCACTATGAAATAGATATATATACATCAAAATTTAGAAGGGACGCATCCCTTCATAAATGTGTTTTTCTAATAATAACAATTAAGAATAATTAAAACAAGAAATTATGTTCTATTTAGCCACAAATGAACTTTTGACAAGTGATCCGAATAATCTTGTCGCTCATGAGTTTCGGCATCTCCTAATGAATTCTTGGCTAATATCTCCATTTTCACCATCTTCTCATTTTGCTTGTAGGCCTCATCTAGTATTGAGTCTTTTCCTGTAGCCCTTTCTAGAATCTTTCGTAGCATTAACTCACATTCCTCAATCCACTTGGCCTTTTCTTTCATTTTTACTTCATTTTCAAATAATGTTGGTAGTCATTTTCTCATGACATCAATCAATCCTTTTGCATCCCCCTGCAATTCCTCATGGTAGTCTTTGCATTTCCTTATGATTTGGTTAGTAGTATTAATAGCCATATTATTGAAGGAATATCCCTCTTATTTAATTCTTAGAAATTTTCTTGGATTCTACCATCAATCCTCTTATGCTCATGTTTTGTAATATAATTCTTTGAATGTGTCCCCCAAAGCTTGTTTAATTGAATCATCAAGCGGGCCTACATCTTTCTGATCACTGCAGCAAGTGTATCATATTTACCCTAAGAGTATGAATCTGATCCCTCCCATTTGTCTTTTATTTGAGAGCTCTCCCCATGAGTCTGTAGCCTGGCGGATCGCAATGTGACTCCCATCATATCCTTTAGACAATCATTTTCTCTAAGTATTCTTTCATTATTCATCTTATACATTTCCTTCTCCTTGATTAACATTTGCATTTGGGCCTTATTCAACTTGGAAACATTGATTCCCATCTTAGTTGTAGCCATAGGATCAAATTCTCCAACCTTCAGTGTCATAATATTCCCAAAAGCCTTTTTACTTTCAACAACAATAGCTTTTTTATGTGGTGGATATAGGGCCCATATCATAAGTGAACCTTCATCTGGGTTAGATTTGGATCTTGTATATACCTCAGTTACTCCTTCAAGGCTAAGCTTATGTGTGGCATTATTATTTTTTTACGAAATTATCAAATACCAAAGAAAAATTCAGATCTAACCCTAGGAAAATCATAACACCCGCATCTTCCAACAATTTTCTTCCCTTCTTAGGGGTCATGTCTTTCATTTCTCTTTCTATACTCGACTTTAAATTGTTCAACAATTGTCCTTGATTACTCAGTACTATACTTTCAACTGACTCCCATATTTATTTTCCTTTTTATTTGTATAAGAAATCCTTGAATTCTGGAGACTTCACAAATTCATCATTAGCCATAAATGACTTGTATTTCATTTTTCTTGTATATGTATCTGAACCTTCTTTAGTATCTGGTTCTCTAGGAGGAAACTTGTAATCTTGAGTTTTTAGTTTGGAGATTTTGTTAGCTGGACTTTGAGACCCATCATAACCAGATGTCTTCTCTCTAGAATATAACAAATTTGCATCTTGTATTTCTTTCATTTGTCATGTCAATCCCCTATTGTACTCATTAACTACCCTTTCTTCTTCCTCCAAATTTTTGATTAAATCATCATATTTATAGGGTATATGATCATACCCACCTAAATTCATTTTATGCCTAGCAGAATGAATGAACCCCTCTAGATAAAAACCCTTTCATGGTGAAGCTCTCTTTAGATTATATTGCAAAAATTTATCAAGAATCATATCATACCCATCTTTCCACAACACAATGAAATCACCAAAGCATAATGTGTTGGGAATGAAAGCTTATTTTCCAAAAGAACTCAAATTCATGACACTTGAATAATTCATCTGCCTAACAATCTCCAAGTAAGCAATTTTGTCAGGCACCATTTTGGGCAGGATAAAAGGTGTATTTTTGAAACCATATACTCTAATTATAGTTGCATCTTTGAAACAATACTAGTCTCCTCAATTGTGGCTAATAGGCCCATTGAAATATTTGGGTCTGAGAAATCTCTTTATCTCATCAGATAATGAATACTCACAAGGATGATTAAAGATTCTATACAATGGTTTCACAAAGTACTCCTCAAAATTTACAAATCTAAAGCTAGAGAACCTGTTATCCCAAATAGCAGTCCATAGCTGAATTGGTAATAATTTACCTTCCTTGTCAAACTGTGAAATTCTTAACTTTTCAGTCCACATCCCCAATTCTTGTCCATAATATAGTATTATATGCAGAAGAACTGAATAATGCTTAAAATGTAAAATAGGTGATCCATTTTTTATTGCCATCAACCCTAAATCAAGTCCCTTGAAGATGTATGACGCATAATCAGAGGGTCTAGAGTTATGACATTGAACAGCTATTGCAATCACCATTGGCACAATTGACATATACTTAGGGGAATTCATCCCTAAGACTTGGCATATTGGGAAGTAGGTATATTTAATGTAGGGATCAAACAAGTCAATATGAAATGGGGGCCCATCATTTTCCTCTCATGGAACTGAATTGATATTCCTCCTAGGTCTATGCAATGGTAGCCTCCAACCCTTATATATGGTGTCCATCCTCTAGAACTCTCTCTCTAATTCTTCATGCACAATTTTTTCATCACATGTCCCTTCCAAGTTAAACACTTCACATATTGTGGCTTCCAATACATGTATGAATGGCTTTCCTGATGGATCACAAATGGCTTTGAGCCTTGGGTTATAATGGGCAACTAAGAGTTTCACCAATTCTACATCCACAAATGCATTCGGGTAGGCTAACATTCCTAGGTTGAAGTTCCAAGGATTACATACTAGCTCAAACCGATTCTTGTGATGGTAGTGAAAATTGAACAACTTATATCCCCTAATTGAGGTCCATACATCCCCTATCTATTTACATTTATCCTCAATTTTCTCTACCTCTGCCCTAAGTTGTGCAGAGCACCTAGCTTTAGGTCCTACATCGGGTAGTTGATCAATAAGGTCTTGATTTATCTTCCTTTCAACTACCTCTAGCTCATTCCTAGTCTCAATCTTTTGATTTTTTTCTTTTAGGATGACTACCCTCACCCTGCCTCCTATCTTTTTATTTTCCTGAGCTTGCACTTTCCATTTTATTTTCTTAAGATTACATAGTTGAAAATATAATTGTAGAGAACTCACAAGCTTTATTTGAAGATCTTCAACTGCAAAATACTTTGGCCCTTCATTTTCTCTCTCGTTCCTCCTACTACAAATTCTAAAAAATCTCCTTTAATTATTCTTCTTCGACTCAGAGAATTATCTATGCATTGTGCATTCATTCCACCATTAATGTTTTAGCTTTGAGCACGAGCATAGCAAGTTTTTTGAATTTCCCACTATCAAATCAAATTATTATATCAACACAACAATTTGAAACTCTAGGTGATCCTTACGTTTGGGTCAAGCCAAATGTTCATTGAACACACTCTTGGTCGAGGAGACAACACATCATTCCCACCAATATAAATAGTTAATCTTTCATATCTATATGACCTTTGAAAATGACATAGATATCATAGGTGTCACCAAGTATCACTTCGGTGAACCTTTTGATCCATTTGTATCTTCATTAGCAAGAGAACAAGTATTGCTGAAAAATTTGATAGTTTCTTTGACATTACAAGTCTCTCTAGTGTATATTTCTTTCCTTTCGAGTGAGTCGAAAAGACTCTCTCTCATGTAACTTCCATCGGCATGACATAGAAAGTTGGGAAGAAATTTTAGACTTATTGTGATAGCACATGTCTTCCTGATATACTTATTCATGCTTCATCGGTGAGACTAAATGGGTATCTCACCAATAACACTCCATTGGCATGACATGTATGCTCGGGTTGACTTGTAGATCTCAATCTAATAGTGTTTGTCTCACCGATGAATTTCTTCATTGGTGAGACCACTAGTTATATCTTCCCGATATGTATCCTCCCAAGTAAATTGATTGATGTGACAATCTTGACCTTTCAATGATATGCAAAAAAAACCTATATTGGAATGTAATAGCTTATGGGTTGGAGAGACCTGCACTTACTCATGCTGATATGGATTATTTATTTAGTAGTTTCTGCTCAATAAAAATCAAAGGGATTTTGGCATGTCTAAAACATCAAATCTGATGGAATCACTTAGGGATAATGATATATGGAGTGGACCATAAAAAATTTACACTTTAAAATGTAGATGCCCAGTGGAGTATATGAATGTAAGCTACTGCGACATTTTAAAAAAAATTTAGTCCCAATAGTGGCTCCGTCTGGGGATTAATGTTTGTGAAATCATTGCAAGGATTCAGTTCTCTAGGACAGTAGACCATGTGATATATGATAAGGACTGGCAGTAGAGATGGAGGGAAATAAAGAGTGATGAGAGTGATATGGAGTCCTATTCAAATGTGCATTGAAAAATTTATTTATTTCGAAAAGGTTATTTAGGAATTGTCCATGCACTAGAAATCCCTAACCTTTACCTATTCTACTGTGCATGGAAATGACATATTTTCAAAGGATTGTTAAGAGTTATCCATGCACTGGAAACCCTTATTCCTCTATTCTCTTCAAGAAAAGAAGTGTTTTAGGAACTACCCATGTACAAGAAACTCTTGTTCCTCACCAAACATGTTCTACAAATAATATGAGTGTTCTCCTCCCTTGGCAGTGATAACAAAGGGCCCTAACCACAAGGCTTCAAATTTTCCATGCTTACCCTTCTCCTGAAATCTAGCATTCCACATTAATACCAATTCATTCTCCTTGGATTTTTTATCTTTAGCTTTCTTATCAAATAGGTATTACATCTATGATTGGAACTTCAAATTTTTGTTTTGAGTCATTCTCCTTATTTCATCAAGTTCTATAAGCTTCTTCATTCTTTCCTCCATTGGCTCTAGAATATCTATATCTTATTGAAGGATAAAATTATAAATTAGTAACAATTTTTGCAATGGCATCCTAGCTTGTGTTCCATATACCAGTTCAAATTGAAACTTTCCAATTGCCTTCTTTACAGTGATCCTACCTGCCCAGACCACCATTCTCAGCTTTGAGTCTCATGCCTTCTTGTTCCCAGCTAGCATCCTCATGATTTTCAAAAGGATTTTATTATTGGATTTTTCCTGACTGTTTTCTTGTGGGTGGTAAGGGGCAACATAAGAAACATTAATACCATATGTGTTGCAAAAGTTTCAAAATTCATCAAACCTAAAACACATCACATTGTCTATGATCAACTTTACTGGTGTACCAAATCTAGTTAGGATATTCTCCATTAGGAAATTTACTATCACCTTGCTTGTTGCTTGTTTAGTTGGGACTACTTCTACCCATTTAGTGAAGTAGTCACTTGCCACCAATATCCACTTATGTCCCCCACTTGACTTCTCCTTTATTTCCCCAATAAAATCAATTCCCCATTGATGGAAAGGGGCTTCTACTTGTAAAGGTCTAAGTGTTAGGGCTCCTTGATATTTCATCTTTCCTAAGAACTTCTGGCAAGCTTCACACCTCCTTACATATGAAAAGGAATCATTAAAGATCTCAGAATAGTAATAGCTTTCCCTAAGAATCTTGTGTGTAGTCGTTTTGGTAGAATAGTGACCTTCACACACTCCTTCATGCATCTCCCTCAAGACATGTCTAGCTTGTGATTCATCTAGATGTAAAAAAAAATTCCATCCATGTTTTTCCAAAATTGATCACCCTCTATGAACACACACTTAGATGCTTGCAACTTTTCAATTTTTGTTATCATTCAATCCTTCAGGGTATTTCATGTGTCTGAGATAATACACAATGTTTTTGTACCAAGAAGTATGTTCAATGCTTGCAACTACACTCTCTTCACTCTCTATATTGAGGATTTGATTTGCTTCAATGTTTGCCTCTACCATTATTTTGGCCAAACCCTATCCCCTCACTAACTTGGTAATCTGAATCTCCATATCAAACTCTTGGATTTTATTGATACATCTACATCTCTTCCTTGTTACCTCTGTCTATACTAAAATATCTTTCACAACTACATGTGGGACATAAGAAATTGCTTTGGCTCCAACAAGATATGGTCTAAAAGATTTTGTTACTTTGACCAATGTAAAAGCTTGCTTCTCCATAATATCATACTTCAACTCTGACCTTTGCAATGACTTGCTAAAAAAGGATACATGCTACTCATGACCCTCATCATTCTTTTGTAACATAACAACTGCTATAGTATGGAATGAGCCAAATGAAAAGGTTTGGAAAGGTTTGGAAAAATCAGGAGACTTTAGGATAGGGGCTTTTTTGATGGATTTTTTGATGGATATAAAGGCTTCTAAGGCTTCTATAGTCTAGTCCATCTTTTCTCCCTTTTCAGCATTTTGGATATAGGTTTAACAATTTTAGTAAAGTTTGACACAAATCTCCTGACAAAGGTAATCTACCTGAAAAATGATTGAATGGCTTTGACAGTCTTAGGAATGGGGATTTTATCTATGGATTCTACCCTTTCAAGGTCTATTCTAATCCCTTCTTTCGACACAATATTCCCTAAAATTTTACCCTTTGTAACAACAAAGTGACATTTTTTAGGATTAAGATTGATACCATATTCCAAAGACTTGATGAATATTTTCTCCAAGTGTTCTACATGATCTTCGACCCTTTTTGAATAAGCAATAAGTTCATCTTGGTACACTACAATTATAGCATTGATTATATCTACAAATGCCACATCCATGGCCCTTTGGAAGGTTTCCCCTACATTTGTGAGACTGAATGGCATTCTCACATAAACATATGTCCCCCATGGGGTGGTAAAAGTTGTCTCATATTACCTAGACTCTTTAAATTTGACTTGATTATAGCCAGAAAATCCATCCATCATTGATAACAACTCACACCCTATCACTTTATGTAGTATGGCTTCCATATTAGGGAGGGGGTAATTATCTTTGAGG
This sequence comes from Sequoia sempervirens, assembly GCA_007258455.2. NCBI lineage: Eukaryota > Viridiplantae > Streptophyta > Pinopsida > Cupressales > Cupressaceae > Sequoia > Sequoia sempervirens. The sequence continues at coordinate 25,158 of VDFB02356331.1, read as the reverse complement.
GAAGCAACGTTTAAATTCCTGAAGTATACACACAATCTAATATCCTCATTTTTATTTCTTACTAGAATCAAGTTTGAGACCCATGTTGAATGTCTAATGGGCTTGATAATGCCCCCATCTCTAAGTTTTTCTAGCTCCTCCTGCATTTTTTATTCCAGAGTTGGGTTGATGGGCCTTTTCTTTTTCTTGGATGGTTTTGCATCTAGTTTTAATGGGATCTCACATTGAAATAAATCCTTCCTATACACCTTTAGATCCTCATAGAACCATACAAACACATGCTTATACTTTCTCAACAATGCAATCAACATTCTTCTAATTGTTGGACTTATTTTCTTTCCAATATATACCTTTTTTTGTGCTAACTCAATCCCCAGATTGATTTCTTCAATATCCTCTCTTTTGACTGGTGTCTGCTTCATGAGAGATTGATCATTTCCATCATATACCCTTTCTAATGCCACAAGCCCTTCGTAAATCTTGTTGGTTTTAAGCCACAACACCTATTTTCCAAATACAATCTGTTTTCCATCAACTTCCTCCACAAAATCGTTGAAGTCAATCTCCTGAGCCTCATACTAATCTATGCAATGAAGAAACTTTATGAGGTCGGTATCAACATTGAAAACTTTCCAACTATATATATTGTCAGGGATAGTAGGCCTTGTTTTAAATTCAACTTGGGATACTCCAGCCAATGTAATATCATCTCTTCTCAGGGCTACATTAGCTAAAAAATCTGCCATTATGTTTTTTGATTTGTCTATCCATTCAATGGAGAAAGCATCAAATAATTCAATTGTATCCCATACAATGTTCCTATATTGTTTCAACCTTTTATTTTTTGCAGCATATCTTGACCTGACTTGTGAAATAATCAATTTAGAATCTCCTAGAATAGTTAGAAATGTTATCTTATGTTTAACAACCATATTTAAACCAATTAGCAAGGCTTCATATTTTGCTAAATTGTTTGTGCATTCAAATGCTAGAAAAAATAAATATTTGAATGGAGTATCTTTAGGTGAAACAAAGACAATCCCTACTCCATTGCCTTCTTGGCTACATGCTCCATCTAAATACATCTTCCACACACCATCATGATTCTTGGAAACATGTTTCTCAATTGGATCGGTATTGACTAGTTTAGGCTGGGATGGTTTTATTTTGAAACTCCATAAATCTACATCACAAAAACAATTCAATTGATCTTGAGGCACATAGTCTACAATTTGATTCATCCTTGGTTCTCTATATAACTTGACTTATTGACCATTCATAGGTATTGTTGCATAGGATAGGTCGAATTGCACATTCCCTCCAACTATTTTCATCCACTTCCTTGACAAAAGTATTCTAAAATGAGGAGTATCAATCGCAATTATGTCTATATTATAGGTTGCTTGTGAATAAGCAGCCAATTTCACTTCAACATATTTCATTACTCCGACCACTAGGACATGCCTGTTGTCCATAGCATGGCACTTTCCACCATTAGTATCCACCCACATGCCCAGTTTTTTCATGAATCTAACTAGCATAATGTTGATGGCAGCACCAGAGTCTATCATACAATTCCTCACCAGTTTGTTATTTATGAGTAATGTAGTGAAAAATGGATCAACTTGTGGAGATTTTAGTAATGAATCACCTAGAAAAACCTCTGGGACATTTACCTTTTCCTACTTATTTCTAATCTTAGTGGCTCCCTTATTCTTGGATTTTATGTTCTTATCATTCCCATTAGATATCAATTGGATAGCACTATCCCTATACTCCTTAATTTTCATAGTTTCATGTAATGGGAATTTTTTTTTACACTTGGGATAGAGCTTGAGTGAAATCAAAAGAAGCACCTTTTATTTTGATCATTTTCTTTTTCTCCAACAACTCTCCCTTGTTCTCTTCTTTTTCTTTTTTTCTTGTCTGATCACTCTTTTGTTTATCTTTATGTAGTTCTCTATTTTCTTCCTTATGAATATGCTTTTGTTCATTCTTACCAAGCTACTTATTTACTATTTTCTTTGGTGCTCCCTATGCTTTAGCTTTTAGAAATATTCCTCTTGGGACACCATCATCTTCATTTAATGTTCTATTCCTTAACCAATATTTACTTTTTTCCTATTCCACCGCAACAATGGTTAGCTTCTTAATTTCTTCCTCAGTCGGTCTTCTTATATTGCATTGAGGTGGTGCATCAGAAGAGTATTGTTCATCATTATTATCTTCAGAATCAGAAAAGACTTGTTGTTCTGCCATATGGATATTGTATCCTTGGTTTACAACTTCATACTCATAACCTTCTTCGTCTAAAAATGAATATCTCTGCTCAATGGGATGGAGGGTGTTGGAAGTTAGATAAATTGTATGATCCTCTTCATTATTATTTATTGGTATCTCCTCTCCTTGTATTGATTGAGCTACAATACAATGGTTAGGGTAATGTGGAAAATCACAAACTTCACACCAAGAATTATTGTTTACCATATATGCTCCTTTCTTTTTTAAAGGATTGGGAGTCTCCTTGCTTTTAGGCCTATCCACCACAAGCTTTCCATCCTTCCAGTTTGTATTATAAGGCATATCATATAACCTAGGCCTTTCATTTATGTATGTATTTTCTTTCCTATGTTGAGGATTATTGAAATGTTGGGGAACCCTAGGATTATCTCTCTTACTTATCATCCCAACAACCTTTCTATTATTTTCAATAGTTAATGTTATTTTTTAAGCTTGAGATAAATTTCTTGGGCATCTATTCCTAAGGCCATATCTTGATTCTGGATCAAATGCTTTTAGATAAATGCTCAATGCAGTAGGGTCTACCAACTTAGAACCAGAGGGTATCTTATTATGCAGTTTATAGAATCTTTGGTTAAAATCATATACTGACTCATTATGATATTTTTGAATAGTAACCAATTCATGTAAGATATAATTTTGTACACACTGGTTCCCATACTATTAAAGAAACTAACCATGAAACACTCGAATGGAATCAATAGAAGTTGTTGGTAGACTATTAAAACAATCTCTAGCTTCCTCAGTCAATGACATCATAAATAGCCTCATCTTTACATCTTCATGTTGCATATCCAAATCTTGAATAAAAGCATTAAAACTCCTTAAATTTTCCTTGGCCATGACTGCATTACTTCCTATAAATTTTGGGACAAGGCCTCTCTAACCGCTATCCATATGGTAAGGATATAGTTGAAATCCTGCTAAGTCAAACTGTTTGATCATGGTCGTGTATTTATGAGGGGATGGGTTGTGAGGATGTTGATATTGGTATAATGGATTGTTGTATTGTGCATGAGCTGGTACCATATATTGTTGGCCATGAGGTGGTTGAGCATTCAGATGATGTGATGCATTTTTTGGTGGAACATTTGGCTATATGTATTGATTCCCTGTCTGATATTGTTGTGCTTTTGGTGGATTTGAAGGTTCTATATTATTATTTCCTTTCCTATGAGGTGGTACATATTTAGAGAGGTTAGTCGTCTAAGCATTAATTTGAGCTTTCTACAATTTTAAATCTTGGATCTCCTTTATTGATTGGAGCCTCATCTATTCATATTATGCTTTTTCTCTTTTTGCTTCTTGTCTTTCAAATTCAAAGTGTGCATCTAGTTCCTCCCGAGTCATTAATTTATAATTTTCTTTAGGGCATACATTATTAATAGGCTCATTCTGATTTCCTTCCATTCTATGATCATATTCATGTTGTATCCTAACTCTTTCAGCCTCAATCCTTACCTTAAATTCATCCTTTTAAGGATCTAGTTGATAGAAAGGATTCCTTCTCTCTTCAGGAGTATGAGGTTCTCATGTTGAGCTATTTTCATTTGTTAATGTATCATAGTGGTTATATGTCTCAAAATGTGGTTTTGATGCTTTATCTTTGTTTTTCATCCACATGTCATTAGATTCCTTCTTATCCTTATCATTCTTATGCATCCATTTGTTGTTGTCACGAGGAACTCCTTTATATAGGTACCTTCTACCTTGCATGTTGTGAATGATTGTGATATTCTCATGTATGCCTTATTTTATCAAAGTCACTACTCACTTATATGGAAGTGAAAAAGTTATATAATTATTGTTCCCAGCAGAGTCTTACATAAGGGGTTGACTCTATGATGAAGGATTAGACTTAGGTTTGACTCCTAAGTAGGTTCACCAAACTGTTAGGTCTCAAAAAATGTAGATCTAAACCACGAGAGGATGCCAAGCTCTCACAACATTTTTGGCTAACGTATAAGGCCAAATGATGAATTTGAACCTTCTACTCTTTAGGCTCTGCCAGACCTAGGCAGGTATACCTATGTGAATGAAGTAGACTTGAATTGTGTGTTTCTTCCCTAAGCAATCTATCCACAATGGAAATTGGGACTGGATAAATGAAATCCTAATTAGTATGAATTGTATAGCAATATCAAGGTAAAATATGTTTAGTTAATAGATGTAAAAATTAAATTTGATATGATAAAACTAAATAAAAATGGGTGATACTAATGCCTTGTTGGGTAAAATAGAGTTAGATGAAATTCTAAGATGTGTGGCTTCTATTTAGCATAAATTATAATTTCTTGGCATACAAATATTTGTTTATAACTTGTATAAACATGCAAGGATGTAATTACCAGGTTCTTCTTAATGATCCAAATGATAATTCCAGGTTACTGTGAATGATTTGAAGTATTTAATCTTTACTTGAAAGAACCAACTAATCATACCATACAAGTGCAACAAATGTGCATTGATAAACTGAGTATATTCTTGATATATCAATTTAAATAACAAATAATTATCAACCTTGGAGACAATTTGATAATAATTTAATTAATCCAACAAACAATTGATAATAGAAATGTGCCACAAAAATCAGATATCTTCCATTGGTTACTCCAAAATTTTATACACGCATCATAGTCTTTTGAAATGTAAGCATCATTGAAAACTTTCTACTATCCACTTCTATTCACCTATATCTGTTTTGTCACTATGAAATAGATATATATACATCAAAATTCAGAAGGGATTTCTCACTTCAGAAATGTCTTAATTTGCTAATAATAACAATTAAGAATAATTAAAACAAGCAATTAGGCTCTATTTAGCCACAAATGAACTTTTGACAAGTGATCCAAATAATCTTGTCACTCATGACTGTCGACATCTCCTAATCCATTCCTGATTGATATCTTCATTTTCACCATCTTCTCATTCTACTTACAGGCTTTGTCCAATGTTAGCCATTTCCAGATTCTTTCGTAGCATTAACTCACATTCTTCAATCCACCTGGCCTTTTCTTTAATTTTTCCTCATTTTTAAATAATGTTGGTAGTCCGTTTTTCATGACATCAATCAATCCTTTTCCATCCCCCTGCAATTCCTCATGGTAGTCTCTACATTTCCTTACGACTTGGTTAGCAGTATCAATAGCCACATTATCAGGAATATCCCTCTTATTTACTTCTTGGAACTTTTCATGGAGTCTACCATCAATCCTCTTATGCTCGTGTTCTACAATATAATTCTTTGAATGTGTCCCCCAAAGCTTGTTTAATTGAATCATCAAGCTAGCCTGCCTCTTTCTGCTAACTACAACAAGTGTATCATATTTACCCTAAGAGTATGCATCTAATCCCTCCCATTGGTCTTTTTTTGGAGAGCTCTCCCCAAGAGTTAGTAGCCTCGTGGATCCAAATGTGATTCCCATCATATCCTTTAACCGATCATTTTCTGTAAGTATTCTTTCATTACTCATCTTATACATTTCCTTCTATTTGATTAACATTTTGATTTGGGCCTTATTCAACTTGGCAACACTAATGTGCATCTCAGCTATAGCCATAGTATCAACTTCTCCAACCTTCAATGTCATAATATGCCCAAAAGCCTTTTCAGTATCAATAACAATAGTTTTTTTATGTGGTGGATATAGGGCCCATATCATAAGTGAACCTTCATTTGGGTTATATTTAGATCCTATATACACCTTATTTACTCCATGGCTAAGTTTATGCGTGGAATTATTATTTTTTAGGAGACTATCAAATACCAAAGCATAATTCAGATCTAACCCTTGGAAAATCATAACACCTGCATCTTATAACATTTTTCTTCCCTTCTCAAGGGTCATGTCTTTCATTTCTCTTTCTATACTCAACTTTAAATTGTTCAACAATTGTCCTTCACTACTTGGTATTATACTTTCAACTGAATCCATTATTTATTATCCTTTTTGTTTGTATAATAAAGCCTTGAATTCTGGAGACTTCACAAATTCATCATAAACCACAAATGACCTATATTCCATTTTCCTTATATCTATATCTAAACCATCTTTAGTATCTGGTTCTCTAGGAGGAAACTTGTAATCTTGAGTTTTTGGTTTGGAGATTTTGTCAGCTGGACTTTGAGGCGTATCATCACCAGATGTCTCCTCTCAAGAAGATAACAACTTTGAATCTTGTATTTCTTTCATTTGTCGTGCCAGTACCCTATTGTACTCATTAACTACCCTTTTTTCTTCTTCCTCCTCTAAATTTCTAATTAAATCATCATATTGATAGGGTATATTACCATACCTACCTAAATTCATTTTATGCCTAGCAGAATGAATTTACCCCTCTATATCAAAACCCTTTCATGGTAAAGCTCTCTTTAGATTATATTGCAACAATTTATCAAGAATCATATCATACCCATCTTTTGATAGTAGAGTGAAATCACCAAAGCACAATGTGTTGGGAATGAAAGCTTGTTTTCCAAAAGAACTCAAATTCATGACACTTAAATAATCCATTTTTCTAATAATCTCCAAGTAAGCAATTTTGCTAGGCACCATTTTGGGCAAGATAAATGGTGTATCTTCAAAACCATATACTCTAATTATAGTTGCATCTTCAAAACAATACCAGTCTCCCCAATTGTAGCTAATAGGCCCATTGAAATCTTTGGGTCTAATAAATCTCTTTATCTCATCAAATAATGAATACTCACAAGGATGATTAAAGAGTCTATACAATGGTTTCACAAAGTACTCCTCAAAATGTAAAAAACTAGATCTAGAAAACCTGCTATCCCAAATAGCAGTCCATAGTTGAATTGGTAATAATTTACCTTCCTTGTCAAACTGTGAAATTCTTAACTTTATGGGCCACATCCCCAATTCTTGTCCATAATACAATATTATATACATAAAAACTGAATAATGCTTGAAATGTAAAATAAGAGATCCATTTTTTATTTCCGTCAACCCTAAATCAAGTCCCTTGAATATGTATGAGGCATAATCAAATGGTCTAGAGTTATCACACTCAACATTTGTTGCAATCACCATTGGTACAATTGACATATACCTAGGGACCTCCATCCCTAACACCTTGCATGTTGAAAAGTATGTATATTTCATGTAGGGCTCCAACAAGTCAATATGAAATGGGGGCCCATCATTTTCCTCTAGTGGAACTAAATTTCCTTTACTCTTAGGTCTATGCAATGGTAGCCTCCAACCCTTATATATGATGTCCATCCTCTAGAACAATCTCTCTAACTCTTCATTCACAATTTTTTCATCACATGTTCCTTCCAAGTTAAACACTTCACATACCATGGCTTTTGATACATGTATGAATGGCCTTCCTCATGGATCCCAGATGGCTTTGATCCTTGGGTTATAATGGGCAACTGAGAGTTTCACCAATTCTACAACCATAAATACATTCAGGTAGGATAACTTTCCTAGGTTGATGTTCCAAGGATTACATATTGGCTCAAACTAATTCCTCCAATGGTAGTGAAAAGTGAAAAACTCATATCCCCTAACTGAGGTCCATACATCCCCTATGTGTTTACATTTATCCTCAAGTTTCTCTACCCCTACGTTAAGCTACACAGAGTTCCCAGCTTTAGGTCCTGAGCCGGACAAGTGATCAATAAGGTCTTGATTTACCTTCCTCTCAGCTACCTCTGGCTCATTTCCAGTCTCAATCTTTTTATTTTTTCTTTTAGGATGACTACCCTCACCTTGCTCCTATCTTTTCATTTTGTTGAGCTTGCACTTTCCATTTTATTTTCTTAATATTACAAAATTGAAAATGTAATTGCAGAGAAATCACAAGCTTTATTTGAATATCTTCAGCTGCAAAATCCTCTGGCCCTTCATTCACTCTGTTGTTTCTCCTACTACCAATTCTACAAAATCTCTTTTAATTATTCTTCTTCGACTCAAGGAATTATCTACGCATTGTGGATTCATGCCGCCATTAATTTTTTAGCTTTGAACACAAGCATAGAAAGTTTTTTGAATTTCCCACTATCAAATCAAATGATTATATCAGCACAATAATTTGAAACTCTGGGTAATCCTTACATTTGGGTTAAGCAAAACATTCAATGAACACACTGTTGGTCAAGGAGACAACACATCATTCCCACCGATATAAATAGTTAATCTTTCATATCTATACCACCTCTGAAAATGACATAGATACCATAGGTGTCACCAAGTATCACTCCAATGAACCTTTTCATCCATTTGTATATTTATCGGAAAGAGAACAAGTATCACTGAAAGATTTGACAATTTCTCTGACATTACAAGTCTCTAGTGTACATTTCTTTCCTTTCGAGTGAGTCGGCAAGACTCTCTCCAATGTAACTTCCATCAACGTGACATAGAGAGTCAAGAAGACATTTCAGACTTATTCTGATAGTACATGTCTTCCTGATATACTTCTTCATGCTTCATCAATGAGATAGAATGAGTATATATTACCAATGACATTCCATCACTGTGACATGTATTCTCGGGCTGACTTGTAGATCTCACTCTGATAGTGTTTGTCTCGCCGATGACTTTCTTCATCAGTGAGACCACTAGTTGTATCCTCCTGATATGTATCCTCCTAATTAAATTGATTGATGTGACAATCTTGACCTTTCGCCGATATGCCCAAAATGCCTATATTGGAATGTAATAGCTTATGGGTCAGAGATACCTACACTTACCCATGTCGATATGGATTATTTATTTATTAGTTTCTTCTCAATAAAAATCAAAGGGATTTTGGTGTGTCTAAAAGGTCAAATATGATGGAATCACTCATGGATAATGATATGTGGAGTGAACCATAGAAAATTTACAGTTTAAAATGTAGATTCCTAGTGGAGTATATGAATGTAAGCTACTAAAAAAATTTGAAAATTTTATAGTCCCAACACTGATTTTTAGCTTTTGGAGTGATACTACATGAAAGTCGCGTTCACCAGTGTGTGAATTATTTTGGCAGAATTTATCTTCAGTGGACTGATAGAAATTTTTCTACTTTGTAGTCTGCTATTTCATTTCAAATCTTGTGAATCTGGGATATGTCTTGTGATGGTATTTTCTATGCTCTGGGAAAGAAGGTTGAAGTTTGGTGATCTGGAAGTCAAGTTTCAGTGTTTCAGTATGAGTTTGCACGGTCCAAATACATTTGTGAAAGGTGTTCATAGTTTGAAGCATATTGCATTTGCTGCGGATGTATCTAAAGAAATTTGAGATGTATTCTCATGCATAATGAAGTGTGTTGTGGATTTTGTGTCTTATCTTCTTGTTGGGAAATGTGTACATCAATTATGTTCATTTTTGTTTTCATTAGGTTTGGTCAACCTGGTGTTTACACTTCATTCAAAGAATAAAATTTAATTGAGGAAGCATGTAGTTGATTCAAGATATTATTTTTGATCTTGAAAAAAAAAACTATTGGTCCACTTTCATTTCCTTCCACCACGAGAATGTTGAGTTGCTGACCTAATTTGAATTTATGAAATGAGGTATTTGTGGCCAACCTTGGAGAAAGTTTATGAGGTTGACGATGGTATAAAATCAAGTCGAATTGTGAAGAGTTGTATGATAGTGTGATGCAAAGTGACAAAAGTGAGCCACAAATCATAAGAGCAGAAGTGTGTGTGTGTGCGTGTGAGTGAGTTGAGAACAATCCTTTATTGTGTTGGATTCCTGAAAGAAGTGAGTTAAAGGTTTCTTCAATCCTTATTCAAAGTTGTGGATGTGTGTTAATTGTTGTGATGGATCTTTTGTTCTCTCTTGTATCCGATTGCATTGAGCCTCCCTATTGGACAGTGAGTCCTTTCTGTAGGAAGTGAGCCTTTGTACTTGGATAGTGAGTCCTCTTCTTTGTAGTGAGCCCTTGGTAGTGAGCCTTTGTATTCAGATTTATAATTCTTTTATATTTTTATTTAACCCTCACCATGGTTTTTCCCTTATTGGGTTTTCCACCTTAAAATTTGGTGTTCATTGTGTTGATTTACTTTTTGTTATTTGTGTTCATGCTCTTACTTAATAACAGAATAGTGTGGTTGTGGAATTGATAAGTGTTGAAGTCTTAAGTTTGAATTTTGTGACAACTGATTCACCCCCCCTCTCAGTTGTCATGCACCTTTTTAACAATTGGTATCAGAGCATGGTTCCTTGGTGTAGAGCTTAACCTCTAAGGAAGATTTGATGGCACATAATTTGGCATTCCCTATGTTTGATGGTACTAACTACAATGACTAGAAGGGACAGATGAAAGGATATATTATCTTTCTTAGTTTCAAGACCTGGAAGGCTATTGAGACAAAGTATAGACTCCCGTCTGGTGATCTTACCACTGTAGATGATATTTATACTTATGAAGAAAATGAGAAGGAAAAGTATGTTATTTGTAGTGGATTATCAAAAAATGAGTGAGCTAACGTTATTTCTCTGGATACTACACATGAAGTATGGAAGAAGTTGGAAGAAATGTATGAAGGAAATGAAAGAGTGAAATTGAAAAAGAAGTTGGCGACAAAGCACAAATTTGTAAATCTGAAAATGGAAGAAGGTGAAGAATTTACAAGCTTCTTTCAGAGGGTTGAATTGATTGCAAATGAAGTTATAAATCAAGGAGGAAAACTATCAGATGAAGATATAATTGAGAAGATCCTAATCACCCTACCAAATTGCTACAATGATAAGATCTAAGTTATTGAAGAAATGTATGATCCTAAGAAGTACACTTTAGAATAGTTGTTCGACACCTTGTAGGCATTTTAGATGATAAAGTTCTGGAAAGAAGACAAGATAGAAGAAAAGATAGAAAGGCACCAAAGAGTATAAAGGTATGTTTCCCTTTAAATGTTTCAGTTATGGTAATATTGGTCATTATGCTTCAAGATGTCTGAATAGAGCTACATATAAGAAGAACAAGCATTATAAGGATAAGGATAGAAAGGATAAGAAATATAAGTTGTACTATGTTAAAGAAGAAGCAAGAATTTTTTATGATGAATTTGAGAATGAGGTTGATGATAGTGAATGACTATTCTTATCTTTAGAAAGTAAATCTATATCCACTAACCTTGGAAAAGGTGTAAGCAAGAAGGCTGTGGAGAATAAGAGAAATAGGATGGAAGGTAATTTGGTTACTACTTTTCATGCAAGATAGGATGAAGACTACTGGGTAATTGATAGTGGATTTTCTAATCACATGACCGGAGAAAAGAGTAAGTTCACTAAACTTGAGAAATATTATGGTGGTTTAGTTATGTTTGGAAATGATTCAAGAGCTAAGGTCTATGGGAAAGGTTCAACTAGTTTTGGTGGAGTGCACAGTACTGATGATGAATATTATGTGAAGGGTTTGAGTATAACCTTTTGAGTGTTGGTCAGATTTATAGCAATGGTTTTAAACTTTTTTTTCAGAATAATACCTGTGAAATCAGAAAAGGATCCATAAATGGAGATATGGTTGCTGTTGGAAGAAGAATTAATAGAAACATCTATCAGCTAAATGGAGTTGATGGTCATTGCCTTGTATCTCAAATCAGTGAAAGTTGGTTATGGTACCAGAGGATGGGACATGTAAATTTTGATAAACTGGTCAAAATCAGTGCAAAGGAGATTGTTTGAGGGCTACATAGAATCACACGACCTACTAATGCTATTTGTAGAAGTTGTCAATTGGGGAAACCAAAAAGATGCAACTTTAAGGGAAAAGAGCACTCTACTACCAGAATTTTGGAGTTAGTTCATACTGATCTTTGTGGTCTGACTAGAACTGGAAGCTTGAATGGTGAAAATTATTTCATGTTGCTTGTTGATGATTATACTCGAATGACATGGGTTTCTTTTCTTAGAGAAAAGAATTAGGCTCTGGATAAGTTTAAAGTATTCAAAGAAAGAGTGGAAAATGAAGTAAAATTGAAAATAAAGTGTTTGAGATCTGATAGAGGTGGATAATTCACTTCTGGTGAATTTAATGAACTATGTGAACAACATGGCATAAGAAGACAATTTTATGCTCTGAGAACCCCTCAGTAGAATGGAGTAGTTGAAAGGAAAAACATGATAGTATAGGAAGCTACTAGAACCATGATGAAAGAATCAAATGTACTAGATGTGTAATAGAGAGAGGTGATACACACTATTGTTTATGTTTTTAATAGAGTTTAGATCAAATACAACACAAAGACTTCTTTTGAGTTATGGACTGGTAAGACTCCTACTATAAAGTATTTTAAGGTATTTGGAAGGAGATGTTATATTAAAAGAGATGATGAAAATCTTTGAAAGTTTGATGCTAGATGTGATAAAGGAATCTTTCTTGGATACTCTACTACTAGCAAAGCATACATATTCTTTAATAAAAGATTGGGAAAAATTGTTGAAAGTGATAATGTGAAAGTTGATGAATACATACGCAAACCTATTGAGATAAGTGAAGTTGAACCTGATGATCCTATTTGTGGACATGTACCTAAAGAAAATAAGAAGGAAGAAGAACAGAAAGAATAAAAAAATGGAAGAAGAAGAAGAAGAGAATGAGCCAGAACCTACTATTAAGACTCCTAAGTATGTATAGAAGAATCCTCTAGAGGAACAGATGGGTATGTGTAGGATCATCATGGAAAAAAATGCCCTTAAGTGGCAAAAAAATAAAAAAAATTAGAGTTAGGAAACTTGACGTAATGATTTGAATAAGTTATCTATATTGTTTCAAAAGTATGTAAGAATAGAATCTGTAGCAAAGTTAATGTAGTTTCTAAACTACTAGGTTTTTTTTTTAAATAATCTATTTGCTGAAAATTTAAAATTTCAATGCAGTAGTACTTAAATTTTAGGGAAAAAATAATAAGTAGGTGTTTGTCTGACCACCCTAACCACAATAAAATTATAATTATTTTTTATAAGATTTTAGATATAAGTAGAGGACTCATGTCCCAATGTGATGCATATTTTTTGTAATTTTTTCCAAGTAAATAATTAATTATGAATTTTTTATTACAACTTTTAAAAAATATAAAAAATCGATGTCTGACCACCTTAACTTGGTCAAAACTTCATGAAATTCAATTTTTCTTTTTAAATCTTATAGTATGCCAAGCATATAATGTGACACATGTTTTGGATTCAAAAATGTGATAATTTTTGAAAGTTATAGATGTTTTTCAATCAAACTATCAATCAGGAATTTAGTTGTAATTTGAATAGAAAATGAATAATAATTACTTATTAAATTCAAAGTAAAGCATAATTTATATTGGTGGAAATCTGAGAATCTCCTTTAAAAACCCTTTTCGTTTCATCAATTTTGGGTAAAAAAAAATCATCAGCCACATACCCATCATATTGCCACTTTTTGGCCCATCATGATCCTACACATACCCAGATAATTGGAGATAAAAGTGAAGGTATGAAGACAAGAAGCAAGGTTGCAAGTGAGGTAAATTTGTGTCTACTTTCTAAAATTGAACCCAAATCTATAAGTGAAGCATGTGAAGATGAGAGTTGGATGAAAGATATGAAGGAAGAGTTTCAACAGATAGAAAATAATCAAACATGGGAACTAGTCCCTAGGCCTATGAATAAAAATGTGATTGGCTTGAAATGGGTGTTTCAAACAAAGTTAAATGAAAATGGAGAAGTTTTAAGGAATAAGGAAAGACTTGTATGCAAGGGATGTTCACAAGTTTAAGGTATAGATTTTGAAGAGACATTTGCCCCTGTGGCCAGAATGGAATCTATTAGGATGTTTTTGGCATTTTCTTCCCACAAGGACTTCAAAGTGTATCAGATGGATGTTAATTCAACATTTTTGAATGGTGAATTGGAGGAAGAAGTGTACATGAAACGACCTGAAGGGTTTTAGTTATTTGAAAAACTAGACATGGTTTGTAAGTTGAAGAAGGCATTGTATGGACTAAAGCAAGCTCCTAAAGCTTGGTATACAAGATTGGATAGATACCTAACAAGGCAAGGATTCAGTAAAGGCTCTACTGACAACAATCTATACTTCAAAGTACAAGGTAACAAAATGTTGATAGTAGTTGTATATGTTGATGATATCATTTTTCGTGGAAATGAAGGCATGTGTAAAAAGTTTGTTGAAGAGATGTAGAAATTTTTTGAGAAGTCTATGACTGGTGAATTGAATTTCTTCCTTGGTCTACAAATGAATCAAACTGATAAAGGGATATTCATTTCATAATCTAAGTATGTAAAAGAGATGTTGAAGAAGTTTGTGATGGATGATTCCAAACTAGTTTGTACTCCTATGGTAATCAGATGTAAACTGAGAAAAAATGATGAATCTACTTAGACTTATCAGAGAAAATACAGATCTATGATTGGCAGACTGTTGTATCTTACTACTACTAGACCAATTATTATGCATGCAGTATTTTTAGTTTCCATATTCCAACAAAATCCTAAAGAAGCACATGTTACATTTGTAAAGAGGTTATTTAGATATTTTAAAGGTACACAGGATTATGGATTACGGTATCCTAAGAATGATGATTCCACCATGAATGCTTATAACGATGTTGATTGGGTCGGATGTGTAGATGACCGAAAGAGTACTAGTGGTGGTGCTTTCTTTCTTGGCAGAAGATTATTTTCATGGTTGAGTAAAAAGAAAGACTCAGTTTCTTTATCCACTACAAAGGCAAAATATATTGCTACAGTATCCTGCTACACACAAGTTTTGTGGATGAATCAAACTCGGAAATAAATTGGAGTGATATGTGATGAGCCTATTTATATTTTTTGTGACAAAACAAGTACAATAAACATTTCAAAGAACTCGGTTATGCATTCAAGAACAAAACACATATCTATCAAATATCATTTCCTAAGAGAAAAAGTGTTGGAGAATGAAATCAAATTGAAGTATGTGACCACAAAGGAACAAATTCTAGACATATTTACTAAGGATCTTATGAAGGATACCTTTGAGCATCTTAGGGAGAGGTTTGGGTTCATTGGACCTCTAAACTAAGTGCAAATGAAGGTACATCATTCAAGTGAATTCACAAATTCTTTAATTATCTAGACTGATAAATGGGTCTACTCTGCATAGGGAGTAGAAAAGGTTTCCATTGTTGCAGTACGAGTGTACTCCTAAGGGGGAGTGATCATAGTTTTTGATATTTTCCATTGATGTAAAAGGGGGAGAGAAAGTCATGTGAAAAATAGTTGTAGAGGAAGAGAAGGTGTTATCCTAGGATATTGTGTAAAAGTTGTCTTTGATGGTTTTTCACATCATGTGTTGTCATCAATGACAAAGGGGGAGATTGTTTTAAGTATGAGCAAGTTTTGGTGGTGTTGTCATTAATGTTATCATTGATGTCAACACAGTTCAGTATGTTGCAAATTGTACATGTATAGCTGAGATGATGCTGAGATGATGTGAGTACATGGAGCTACCTTTATGTCATTGCAGATGTGCTATGTTGATGAGTTTCCAAGTGCTTTTGAAAAAATTAATAAAGAAAAGAAGTTTGACTGATGAATTATGTGTTCAAAATTGGCTCTGTTTTGTGCTCTGCATTTGTCCCATGTTGATCTTATACTTGTGCAGATTTGAAGATTTGATAAAGGTGATTTTATGGTGATATATCCTGAGTTTTAGCTTTGTAGTGTGATAGTACATGAAAGTCATGTTCACCGGTGTGTGAATTATTCTCGAAAAGTTGATCTTTTGTGGACCAAGAGAAATTTTTATGCTTCGTAGTCATCCGCTATTTCTTTTCAGATCTTACAGATCTGGGATATGTATTGTGAAGTTATTTTTTGTGCTTTGGCAAAGAAGCTTGAAGTTTGGTGATCTGGAAGTCATGTTTCAATGTTTTAGTATGAGTTTGCACAATTAGGATGGACTAGTGAAAGGTGTTTAGAGTTTGAAGCATATTACATTTGTTGCAAATGTATCTAAAGAAATATTAGATGTATTCTTGTGCATAATGAAGTGTGTTGTGGATTCTGCATGTCATCTACTTGTTGGGAAGTGTCTACATCAATGTTCATTTGTGTTCTCATTAGGTTTGGACAACCAGGTGTTTACACTTCATTTGAAGAATAAAATTTAATTAAGGAAGCTTGTGGTTGATTCGAGATAGTATTTTTGATCTTGAAAAAAAAAATTATTGGTCCACTTTCATTCCTTTCCACCACGGGAATGTTGAGTTGCTGACCTAATTTGAATTTATGAAATGAGGTATTTGAGGCTAACCTTGGAGAAAGTTTCCAAGGTTGAGAATGGTATAAAATCAAGTTGAATTGTGAAGATTTGTATGATAGTGTGATGCAAAGTGATGAAAGTGAGCCACAAATCATAAGATCATAAGTGTGTGTGTCTGAGTAAGTTGAGACAATGGTTCTTTATTGTGTTGGATTCTTGAAGGAAGTGAGCTAAAGGTTTTTGTAATCCTTATTCAAAGTTGTGGATGTTTGTTAATTTTTGTGATGGATTTTTTTTCTCTCTTGTATCTATAGGTAGTGAGCCTCCCTATTGGATAGTGAGTCCTCTTTTGGGCACTGAGCCCTTGGCAATGAGCCTCTATATTCAATTTTATAATTCTTTTATATTGTGAGTTAACCCTCACTATAGTTTTTCCCTTATTGGTTTTTCCATGTAAAAATCTGGCATTCATTGTGCTGATTTACTTTGTGTTATTTTTGTTTCATCCTCTTAATAACAAAATAGTGTGGTTGTGGAATTGATAAGTGTTGAAGTCTTAAGTTTTAATTTTGTGACAATTGATTCACCCTCCCTCTTAGTTGTCCCACACTTGTTTAATAGAATAATGCTATAAAATGCTTGATATTTTTCCCTTGAAGACTCTTGAATTCTCTTTTAAACACTTGAATGATCTTGTGAACTCAAATTTACTATAAGGATGAATACTTGAATGTTTATTCAACTTGTTGGGTGTAAAATGAGTGAAATAAATTTGTATTTATACTTAATTATGCAAAAATTCTCAAAATTACAACACTATAAGTTGACATCAAATATAGGAGGAAAAAATCCCACCAATAATTTGAATTAATTTTAATTTTGGGCCACATGGGACTCATACACCCAAGGTGGCGTATGATTCCCATTAGACATAATTTATGGGACAAAAATTAAAAATGCTTAGAAAGGTGTAAAACCAAGATTGAGACCCAAAACCATAGGTGGGACTCATATGCCCAAGATTTTGTATGAGTCTCAGACCACCAAATTTGGGCCACACAACCTAAAAACACCTAAATTATGATTGGATATTGATTTATGTTAGGATTATCCTCAAAAAGATGCATTAAATGAGGCTTGTGGATGTAAAATAAGGCCAATTAAAGCATAAAGAAGCCCAATTATTTATGAAATTCCTATAAAAGTATGAAAGTGTATTACAACATTCTAAATAAGGAAAATTTTGGCTAAAAAGAGGTTTATTAGGTTCATTTAATTAATAAAACCTTAGAAAAGTGTGAAAGTGTGTTACAACACTTCAAAAAACTTTAGAAAGGTGTTATTTAAGTTCAATAGTTCACAAGAGACCAACACCTAATGTGAATGTGTCAAATATATTAAAACACTAAATAAAGGCAACATTAAGCTTAGTTTAATGAGGAAGGCCCAAACAAGCAAGGAAAATTAAAATGGATACTTTTTTTGTTGCCACACTTTTGTAAATGCTTTTGAATGAAATTTCTTTAAGTTTTTTCTAAAGGGGAATTTTCTTTGTTTGTGTAAGGTATTCTTCTTAGGTAACAGCATGCCTAATGTCTCCAAGAGAGGACAAGTCAAAGAGTATTAGATCACTGGACTTATGGGATGCCTCATTCATCTCATGCCACCAAGGGAGATCGTATGCTTAGAAATATCAAACTTTTGGAGGACATCAAACCCAATGATACCACCAAGAAAAGTACAAATCACAAGAAAGAGGAAAATCATGCCATGAAATATATTGAAAGATGTCATCAATGTATGCCCCCACTTTAAAGTGGTTGCTAACACCATTACTATGAGCAATTTCTTTAAAGTAGCCAGTGTTTTCTCCTAAGACATGAGATATTTCCTTGGAAAACCCTATGCCAAGTCATATGTCTGAAATAAAGCTATGCCATGAAATAGGAAGGAAGGGTTTCCCCCAAAAATACATAAGGGATCTATGGATTTGGGGTCAAGATGTCTTTTCTACAATGTTATTTAAGAGCTCAAAACTGTCATCATTTCCCAAATACTCATAGAACTGGAAGAATGACACAAAGAGAGGAAAAAAAAAGAAAAATCCTTTAGGTCAACATGGAAGAGACCTAAATTTCTTGATGTCTTATGCCATGCCCAAAAGGAAAATACGAGACAAATGAAAAAGATAAAGGGAATTTTTTACGACATATAAAAGAATGTAGATATTGTAGACACTCAAAATATCCTGATCAACATCATGCACTTTATTCACTAACACCGATTCTTCCTTAATCACTTCCACACTAACCAATTAATTGAATAATCTCTATTTAATTAATTAAATTCATCAAAATTTCCTCCTTAATCAAATAATACACTTTATCAAATTATTTCATCAAATCCTAATGTTCCTCCTTTAATGAAATAAATCAATTTTATTTAATTAAAATCCTAATGTTCTTCCTTTAATCAAATAAATCAATTTTATTTAATCAAAATCCTAATGTTCTTCCTTTAATTAAATAAATCAATTTGATTTA
This sequence comes from Sequoia sempervirens, assembly GCA_007258455.2. NCBI lineage: Eukaryota > Viridiplantae > Streptophyta > Pinopsida > Cupressales > Cupressaceae > Sequoia > Sequoia sempervirens. The sequence goes on along the minus strand of VDFB02356331.1, from coordinate 6,112 downwards.
ATTAAAATTCTAACATTCCAACATCCTCTCATTTGATTTAAATAAACCCAAACATCTAAATCAAATGTCACAAATCAAACTAATTCATCTAAGTTAATTAATCCTAAATTAATTAACTTCTAACACTAATCCCCCATTCCTCTAGCTTTTAACTCCACCCTTGGGTAAGTTGACCTAACCAAGTTGCACATGTAAATCAATTTATTTGATTTAAAATTACCCTATTTTCATTCAAATATGGCATATTCTTGGAATATTGCACCCATTTCAATTTTCCCTCCCAAAGGACTTTTTTCCTCCATCTTTGCATTAAATGCTCTTACATTGCATTGAAGGCTCTTACACCTCATCTTACACAAGCCACCTCTTGGATTTTAAATCTCAACTACATGCATTTAACATGCACATTCTTCAAAGTGTGCTCCACCTCCCTTCATTAGCATGTTGACAAGTGGCACAATGTCAAATTGGTCCCTTTCTTAATCCCATATTCTCCCCATTCTTCACTCTTCAATCCTTCTTCCTTATCAATAGAGGCCTTCTCTATTGATTTGAGGGACATAACTTCATGAAAATCCATTATAGTCATTTGAGTTCAAATCATCCATGATTTCATCCACAATTTCATCCAAGTTAGCATAGAATTTCATCATCCATGGCTAGGTTATTGACATTTTTCATCAAGAATCACACATCCATCATCAAGCTTATCAAGGGGTTGGGAAATGGCTACTTTCCACATCAAATTAGCACAAAATTCACTATGGGATAAGGTATGCATCATGATTTTTGTATGCTCTCAATTAGTTTATTTGAACTTTTGTTGTTTTGTTTGCATTATGAAGCATAATTCAATATCTCATAGGAGTGCTTGGTTTGGCTTGATTCATTTTCTAGCAACACTAATGTTTGTTAGTATTTGAAGTAAGTACAAATTTAATGCTTACATTTGACACCTATCGTGGGGCCCTATTTGAGGCTCTTTGAAACCTTGTTTTTATGTTGTCTCATTTGGGTAACTATTTTATATCAGTTTGGCTTTGTTCTTTAAATAATCTTTAGTTATGCATTCTATTGAGATGTTAAAAATCATTAATGTAATGTGTGTTGTTCTACCATATGTTTTAGCATGATCTGTTTCATTTGCATAGTATACATTTAATGGTGGATTAAAATCATTCGATATTTTGTGCTTCTAAAAAATCATCTTTTTGAGATCTAACCGTGCATTTGAAATTTGCTTGCAATTTCTTGAGAATTACTTTGTTTGGTCTCTAACTATGTATGTATGTAATGATATTTTGAAATTATTTCATTAACAACTTTTCTTTCGACTTATAATCATTAACAGATATAAAGCAGGTTAGTTCAGATTGCAGGTTTATGGGCATTTCTCAGTTTTGTGTTGTTTTATATGCATAACATTTATCATGGTTAGCTTCATTGAATGGTCTACAATGTTAAAATTGCTTTTAGAAAAATGAAGAAATCTATAATAGCTTTCATTTCCTCATTTTTCAAGTGAAAATAAAGCTCGTTGTTGGGGTAAGTATATCTGTCAATAGGCATTGTATTTAGTTTTTGGACTTCTTTATTAATCAAAATTAGTAGTACCACTTCGCGGGGCTACTATGTCTAATAATTTTTCTTTTGGTATGTGATGCCTGATTTATGAAATATGCACCATAAGAATGATATCTTAGGCCTAAATCATATGCGCTTTTTTGATATCATATAGGTAAGCCTTATTTATACTTTCGCATGGTTGCCAATGTGGATTGTTTTATTGCTTTCTTGGAGACTAAATTTAATGGACTGGCTAGCTTCAAATAATGAACATAGTGTCATCTAATTTCTGTGTGTGAGAGCTCTTGTGAACAACCACAATTTAACTAGATATTGTTAGGTTTCAGATCTATATGACCTACTTGGTTCACTGGATTATCACTGTTTCCACCAAGAAGAAAAAAAGTATTTGATTGTCTAACAATCATCTTCTTTATATCATTTGAGAATGAGTCTAGCTTGGGGATTTAGAATATATAACTCTTAGGAAAAGGTAAGTATAATCAAGCGTATTCAAACTTTTTCCTTCATTATCTTTTTTGGAGTTGCTTTGATTGACATACTATTATTTTAGTTCTCGAGAGTTAAAGACCCATTGTATGGAGCTATTGAGAAATTGTTTGTATTTCTTGTTCTTCTACTAAATCCAAATAATCTACTTCTCAGTCTAAGTTGTTTCATTACAAAGGATGTGCATCATTATGTGTGTACTAATTCTTCAAATATATTACACGTTTATATGACCAAAATAGAATTTTTAACTTATCAAGGAAGGTTTTAAAGGGTTGTCATTTGTGTGGAAATCACATAAGAAAATGACTTCTTGAATATTATTTTTGATTTGTTGTCAGGGAAGTGGAAAAGACTTCATTGGTCACATTTTCATTTCATGTTTCCTTTTCAACTCCTCAAATACCTGCATATACCAACATCCAATCTTGTATTTAGTTTAAGACTTTTAACTACAATCAATCAAAATGAAATTCATGTTACCACTCAAGGGCTCATCAAGAACTACATTAGTTATGCATACAGTCTTTTGTAGGCACTAAGACCAGCATTCTGCACACAAGTTTTCTTAGCCTATGTTTTCTCTTGTCTCCTGAAATAGGCATGGGCGATGCGATTTGTAAGGAGGCAAATAAACACATTGAATAAGATTATATTTTTGCGCAATGGAAATCCCATCATCATTTTCCACTTTGGCTTCTACATTGAAACAAGGCTTGTCACCATTAACATTGTCCACTACAATTATTTTTAAGATATTTTCAAAGTGCTAGAAGAACATTGTCTACTTGATTTCCTCCCATGCATTTAATGATTTAATTTTTGAAAAGACTTTTCATTTGATTGTTTCATTTTCTTGACTTTGATAGCTTTATATGGGAAGCTTACCAATTGTTTATGTTGGTCTTTGAAAGGTTAACTCACAAAATCAATGCTTACAAGAGTGTTTCTTTTACAATTTCGAGTACCTTTTATTTGGAAATACCAACAACCTACTCTATGCACTAAGTTCTAGTGCTTTTTCAACCCACCCCTTGCAGTCTCCTTATTAGTTCAAATCGTAGTTGACTGAAGTTTTCCAAGCTCACATACAAGATTTTAGTTGTGCTATCATTAAGGTCACTTGAGATCAATAAATATCACTGTCATTTTTGCTTTCTTTTCAATGCATCATAACTATCTACAAAGGCCCAATGGCCTCTTCCTAGCATCGCTGAATAGTCAGATAGAGTGAGAAGGAGCGGGCTATGAATGCATAGTTAATTGAGCCCAAGTACTATTAGTAAATTAATTTCGTCAACAATTTGATTCAAAGAAATGTGTAAAGCAACTCAAGAGGTGATAGAGAAATAGTTGTTCTATCAAAACATCACTTGGTTCCAAGTGCAAATAAGTGTGATTTTTTTTTAAATCTCTTGTTGGCACTTGAAAATCAGTTGAAATTTGTTTGGTACAGATTTGCAATTGTGTTTTATTTATCTTGAGGGCTTGATAGATAGTTGTATCACATGACTTATGTCAGGTTAAAAGTGGTTTTGCAGGTTATCCAGGAGTTGATTGATATGATGCTTATGATTGTGATGTCTAGTAGGCGTGCTTTCTGTGACTTCAAGTGAAGACCCAATCTTGGTTTAGGAGCCAAATTTTTAACGAGTTATTTCTTTTGTAGGTTGGCATAAAGAATTAGTGGCATTTGGGTTAATAAAAAATAAGCAGAGGCCTTATTTTCCGAGCTCCTTGCATTGAACTTGAAAAAATCATTTGTAAATTCTTATTGTAATAATCTAGGGCATGCATTGTTGCTTTTGTTTTCTATTTTAGGCCAACACACTTCATTTTTTGGGTTTAAAATTAATCATTGATTTGATCTTTTCAAAGTTGGTTAAAATTGAACTTAGAAACTTACTAGACCTTGATTTTGGATTAAAATTGAAAAAACAACTTCACATTTCATTTTGGTTTTATAAAAAAGAACTCATTATTGCTTTTGAGGATTTAAAACGAACTTGTGTTTACATTGTTTTGTAATATTATTTACAAACTTGTGTCATTAAAATGCATATGTACTTCTCTCATGCTTCATAGTGATTTTGATAATCAAAAACATTTAGTGACACTAGGTTGTCTAAAATATTTCCTCCACACTTCAAGTTTGGGCATTTAAAATTGAACAAAACTTGCTAGTGTGAGAAAAGGTATCATGTGTGTGTTCTCTCTTTGTTCATGCAAAAAATAATTGATTGAAATATGGATGTACTTACTCGCTATTTTTCACCTTTAGAGGGCTTTCCTTGGTGGGAAAAAGTACTCAACCCAATGGAATGACCCAAGTAGTAATGAGCATAAGCCAAGCTCTTCCAAACCACTATATAAATTTGTGGTTGCTATGAAAATCATAAACAATGGGAAGCGGTGCATGATAACTCTCCCCCAATGTCTTTATGATGGGTAAATCCCTTTTTATAACATTTGGGAGATCTCTCACAAGGATTTTATCATTGCACCTCCTAAACTAGATGACCTTACTACGAACCTTTGTTTAGAATCCAAAATCCCAATATTTGTTGGCATTAGGAGGTCGGACCTCTAGAGTTGTCCCACATATTTCTGGTTCTTTGTAGAGATGAAAATTTTGTCACAGGAGATTCATGAGAACTGAAGCTTGGATAACTCATAGAAGTGAGTTTCAAGGAGGGGAACCAGTGTGGTCAAGCTTCTAATCATTTGCTCTGAATAAGTGCTACTAGATTTATCCAAGTGGGAATTCAACAAATATTTTATTTTCCAACCTAAGGTTGTGCAATCTTTGAGTTAGTTAAACACATTTCTTAGATCCAAAATCTTGAAAACAAACATTTAACAAGGTCATCAAATTTCAAACCCTTTAGAAGAGGCGAATACCTTCAAAAATTCCAATTATTACTACTTGTGCCTAGGGATTTTCTCCTTAGAGGCTTCTAAATATTTGGGCCCATATCTCAATTTGTTCTCTTCAAATTCAACCTAGGAAAACTATGTTGTTGATTCTTTGATTTTCACATAATGGACCTTGTGGAATGAAAAGGAGTTGAGAAATAGACATTCAGTTTGAAAGTTAAACAAGAAGTGTGGATGTGGTAAAATCAAGTCATTAACCAAGATTAAACTCGAATTGAACCCCACACATGTGTTTGGGTTTGGTCATATGATTTTCCATGCAATCATTGGTCTTTTGGTTTGAAATACTCTTAGGAAAAAGCATGTTCTTCAATATCTTAGTCTTGTAAACAAGCTCCTTCTTAGGTTCATTTAGAATAAAATCAAACACTTCATCCATCCCAAAAATTTATCATCTCCATCCCACAAACAACTTTAGAGCTTTGGAAACATCATTATCTAGACTTGGGTGCATCCTTAAAAACCAGATCAAAATCACCTTTTTTAGTTAGGAGTGTGAGAGTGCATCCTCTCTTTTACCTCTAGTTAAATCAGCAGCCCTTTGTACAAGTTCATCCTAAGATCACATCTTTAACATATTAGGGTTTACAAGTTCATTATCCAAATCAAACCAATCAAAATTAAATCCTAAAGTCTAGCATTGATCCAAAGTTCCTAAAATTTCAACACCCATACCATTCACCCCTTTCATCTTTCATCTCATCATTGGTCTTAAATTCCTTTGAGGTCAACAAGGTCAAAACACAAGAAAAACATAAAATATAAACTTGATTCATACATCATGAGTGGTATACAATTCCAATTTATTATCAAACTCACATTTATACAATCCATACATGGGATCATTATCTCCTACAAACCTTAATGGTACAAAAAATGTGAGTATGCCCAATATAAATTTTAGAACACCTTTCCCTTTGGTATATTTAAATAAAAGTCCAAACCTACAAATATATCAACCAAACAATAAATTCATGAGTCTTTAACAAAATAACATTATCCCACCAAATCCATACATGTCAAATGTGAATATACCAAGTACAAGTTTACCAAACATGAACATTTCAAATCCACACTTGGTAAACTTTGAGATAGATAT
>VDFB02356329.1:0-21020 GCA_007258455.2 Sequoia sempervirens | reverse complement strand
ATGTTCTTTTTATGTCTCATGTCATAGGATGAGGACACATTTCATGATCTTGTTTATCCTCACCTAGAGTTTCTAGGTTTATTATCCTTTTATAAGGATTCTTTATTGTATAATCATTAAGATGAACATTCATAATGATTCATGCTTTTTTGGATCGATAGCTCTTGGCCTCCATAGCTTTGATATTCTCTCTTTCTGTGACAAGTGTTTGATTGCAAGTGATCCTTTCGAGCTATGGAGTTGATTTTTTCCAACTTCAACATTGGTTAGGAAAATGGGCCTAAAAATTATGAAATGCTTTTAGAACATTATTGAGGCTAGAAGCACCTATATACTGCACTTTTACTTTCTTATTGGAAAGGGTCTTCTTGATTTTCTCCAAAACCTCTTTCAATTGTTGGATCTTATTCTAAAAATAATTACAATTCCATTTTATTCTCATTAGTTCAACAAAGAGCTCTAGTATGATATTTTTCCTAAACCAACCCAAAAAAACTCCCTAATAATGTTGGAAAATGGAAGAACTTTGTTGAGATTTTCCTAGAAGGTGTAAGGAATATATTCAATGAATGTTTAATTTTTTATTACTATCATGGTAGCTACTCTCCTTAGCTTGAACTTATTTAGAAGTTATTAGTGTATTTATTCTACATTTGGTGGCATATAACCAATCTTTATATTTTTTTAGATTTCCATCAAGTAGCATTTATTTTCTTTAAATCTCCTCAAATGGAACCCTAACCATTTTTTGTAACAAGTGTATGTTATCTTCTAGAAAAGTAGTTCTTCATTAGTAGACTCTTCAAAATTGGCCATTACACTAGCTTGATCACTAACACAAGATAGCCTCTTAGATTATCCTACCCTGCAATGATTCTAGCTCATCTCTCCATATGGTTGTAATACCAACCACCTCTACAACATATTTCATGTTCTATTTATCCAATTCTTTCAAAACTATAGGAGGAGAGTTAGTGCCTGGTGTAGGAGCACCTGCCAAGGTGCCAAGGTGCAAGCATATTTTGAAGTCTTGTTTTAAAAATATTTTCATTTTGTTGTGTAAGGTCTTTTACACCATTTAGATTGTGTTTGAGGACCTTTTGGTTCTTAGGTTAAAAGTTGAATAAGGTTGGAATCCTTTTTGTGGTTGTTTCCTAAGCTTTTGTCAAAAATTGGAAAGCACACTGTGTTTTACAAAAGCAAGCTTTTGGCCATTCTTAGGAAAAAATTAAAAACATAACCATTTCCAATGCATTGTAAAAGAGATATCTCAACGTTTTGAAGGGGTTAGAAGTTTTGAATGTTGGCAGTTTTAAGAGAACAATAAAAGAAACAGTGATTTTGGCATGTAAATTTTGTTTTCTGTTCTTGTTTTCTGTAGCAGCTATTGAATGAATTAAATGAGGCATTTTGTGGATTCTTTCAGCACATATTGAAGCCTCTGGAAGTTCTGTTTTGCACCATTAGATAGTTGTTATATCATTTTTTTCCTTTCTTGTAATTTTTGTGTTTTACCATACTTGTTTTGACTAGCAAATGGAATAAAGATGGAGCTTTAGCCCCCACTCCCACCTTACCAAGAAGTATGGGAAGATTGGGAATGGGGCTAAGCTCCTTTATTGTATATATTCTAATAGTAGGAATCAGTAGGAATTCTTATAGCATGCCAAAAGTCTATTCCTAGGCGAGTAGACTATGCCCAGTTAGGAAAGACTGTGCAAAATTGCTTCCAACGTTGTAGGGGTGACTAACCATTGGAAATCAAAGGTGTGTAAAGGTTGTAGGGGAAATTACATAGGTCTAACAAGAGGTAGGAATCATCACCAATTCATGTGGTGGCTGAAGGAAGAAGACAGTCCTCTTTGTATCCAAGAAGAGGCTTAAAAAGCCCTAAAATTCTCAAAATCAGGAATAACCCTGTGTACGGCCGGAGAAGGGATGAAACCACTAAAATATTGAAGTGCTCCAAAATTGAGCCAGGGTTCTTTCTTTGAGGTTATGGTTTTCATTGAGCAGGGAGGAGTATTAAGCATTTTTCTTGTTTGAGGAGGCCTAATCCTAGTAGCCCTTCCCAAACCCTAGACTAGGGTTTTGTGATAGCGATGATAGCAGGGTTGGCAATGAACTAGGGGTACCTAAACTAGCAGAGGATGTATAGGTTGAATGGTGAATGAAGTGAAACCTTAGGAGTTCTCAAGGAAAGGACATCGAGAATTGAGATTGTGATTGTCTCAATCCAACCCTATCCCTATCAGATTGGTATCAGAGCAGTGAAAGATTTGGGAAAGTAGCTTATATGTCAGAAGTTGAGTCAAGTGAAACCCCTGCCATGGTGACAAATGCATAGTTAGCAAAGATGGTTGAAGAACAAGAAGAGGACAACAAGTCCCTGAAAGAAAGAATAGAGCAATTGGAGAAGGCATTGAATAAAATGCAAGGTTGGAAGGTAAAGTGCCAAAAGAAGAAAAGGTTGCAGAGGAAGAAAAAATCCTTGAACCTGACCCTATTCTGGAGGAGGAGACTTTCTTGAAGGCATTGAAAGCCCTGAGTGGAAAAGGACTTGAGTGCATACCACTATTCCATGGAAAGATGGATCTTAATCTAGTCATGGATTGGATAGATGGCATGGAGAACCACTTTGAATGTGATGGAGTCACTAAAGCATAGAAAGTGAAGATTGCGAAATCAAGGTTGAGAGGATTGGCTTTGACATGGTGGAAATTTGTTCAGACTGAAAGGGAGAAAGAAGGCAAGCAGCCCATATCAACCTGGAAAGGAATGGTTGCTAAGGTGAAGGAAGCATATATGCCAGATGATTACGAGATCCAACTTCACAAGAAGAGGTAGAGTTTAAGGCAAAAAGATCAAGATGTCAACACCTATACTGAAGAGTTTCAGAAGCTTTTCTTGAGATCAAATGTGGCAGAAGATGAGAGCCTAAAAGTGGCTAGGTACCTCAAGCCAAAGTGGCTAGGTACCTTAATGGCTTGAAGTGGAACATACAGGAAGAGATGGCTTTACTCAGCCCCAAGACAGTCCATCAATGTTATCAGCTGGGTATAAAGATTGAAGAGAGGAATAAAAGGAAGCATGATCAGTCCTCTAAGGGTAGAGGAAAAGGTAGAGGTCGAGACAGCATGGAGGTTACCAAGGAAGAGGTAATGAACAAAGAAACCAAGGAGAATCTAAGATTACTGAGCATGGAGGTGAAACATCATCAAGAGGAGGATTTAATAGAGGAAGAGGACCTCAAGGAGGTTCAAACAGAGGAAGAGGAGTAGGCAAAAGTAACTCCTACTTTGCCACCATGAAATGTTATCACTGTAATCAGCTAGGTCATCCAGCTTATAGGTGCCTGGAGAAAGCTTCTTCATCTAGCAATGAGAAAAGAGTAGCTTATGCACAAGAGGACACCATGAGTGTCAAATCACCTGAGATCAGTCATATAGAATTAGAAGTAGGTGAAAATCTGATGTTTAATAGAGTGTTGATTAGACAACCGGTCAAGGAAGAACCCAAGCAAAGGAGAGCTTTGTTTAGAGCAAGGTGCAAGATATTGGGAAAGGTATGCAAGGTCATTGTAGATTCTGGTTCTACAGATAATATCATCTCTGAGGTGGTAGTAACTAAGTTAAAATTGCACAAGGTACCTCATACCAATCCCTACAAGGTCACATGGTTGAATAAAGGGAAAAGTGTTCTAGTGAATGAGCTGGTTACAGTGGAATTCTCAATTGGAGGCTACAAAGACAAGCTGATTTGTGATGTACTACCCATGGATGCATGCCATCTTCTGCTTGGTAGGACATGGAAATATGACAGAGGTGCTATATATCATGGGAAGGAGAACACCATTGAATTCAAGAAGGATGGAAGAACCTTTAAGCTGCAGTCATTGATTGAGGATGATGAAGGATAGTCAAAGGCTCCAAACATCATGTTGAGTAGTGGTAAAGAGTTTCTCAGCAATCTACATCAAGGAGGTGAAGGTTATGTGGTTCTAATGCAATCTAAAGGGGAAGAAAACGTTGAAAGGACAGTGTTACCAGAAGCAATCCAAAGATTACATGATAAATACAAGAGCATAGCGAGTGATGGAACACCTACAACTCTACCACCCAAGAGAGAAATAAGTCATCAAATTGACTTCATACCTGGAGCCTCATTGCCTAACAAAGTAGAATACAAGCTTACACCTAAGCAAAACCAAGAGGTGGCTAGGCAAGTGGAAGAATTTTTGAATCAAGGTCTAATTCAAAAGAGCATCAACCCTTGTGCAGTCCCAGTTGTTTTAGCAACAAAGAAAGGAGGTAAGTGGAGACTTTGTACTGATTCTAGAGAAATCAATAGAATCACCATTAGGTATAGATTACCAATACCTATAATTGAAGACCTGATGGACTGTCTTGGAGGAGCACAGTATTACACCAAGCTGGATCTTAAGAGCGGGTATCATCAAATCAGAATTAAGGAGGGTGATGAGTGGAAGACAACTTTTAAGACAAATGATGGTTTTTATGAGTGGAAAGTGATGCCATTTGGCCTCTCAAATGCCCCTAGCATGTTCATGAGACTAATGAATGAGGTGCTTAAGGATTTCATAGGGATTTTTGTGGTAGTCTACTTGGATGACATACTAATTTTCAGTAAGATAGCAGAAGAACATTTGAAGCATGTGGAGATGGTTCTAAAAAGGCTGCAAGAAGAACAGTTGGCAATCAAGCTTGAGAAGTGTGAGTTCTTCAAACAAGAACTTGTGTATCTAGGCTTTGTAGTATCCCAAGGAACATTGAAGATGGATCCAAGCAAGGTGGAAGCCATCCTAAACTGGCCTACACCAACCACAGCAACAGAGGTAAGGATTTTTCATGGTTTAGCTCAATTTTATAGAAAATTCATCAAGAATTTTAGTGGTATATGTGCACCAGTGCTAGATACTATTAAAGGTGGTTTAAAAATAATGTTTAAATGGACTCAAGAGGCTGATAGAGGGTTTGAAAAACTAAAACAAGAAGTGGCAACTCAACCAATTTTGCTATTGCCTAGTTTTGATAAGTTGTTTACAGTTAAGTGTGATGCAAGTGGAGTAGCATTAGGAGGAGTACTCAGTCAAGAAGGTAGGCCTGTATCCTTCTTTAGTGAAAAGCTCAATGAAGCCAAACAAAAATACTCCACCTATGATCTAGAACTTTATGCTTTAGTGTAGTCCCTTAGGAAGTGGAGGCATTATTTATTGCCCAAAGAGTTTGTGGTCTTTACAGATAACCAGGCACTCAGTTACATCAACACCCAAGAGAAGTTAAGCAATAGACACTTGAAATGGATGGAATACATCCAAGCTTTCACTTTTACCATCAAGCATAAGAAGGGTCAAATGAATAAGCTGGCAGATGCATTAAGCAGGAGAATGTTGATAGTCCAAGAGATATAGCTGAAAAGCATTGGATTAGAGAGTTTCACAGATATCTATGGTGAGGATGAAGATTTCTCAGAAGCCTACAATGTATGTTCAGATTTTGAAAATCACTTTCATAGTCAATATGCTAAGTATACACTACAAAATGGATTTTTATTTAAGGGCAATTTGTTATGTGTCCCAAGAGGATCAATGAGGGAAAATCTGATCCAAGAGAAACACAATGGCAGTCTTAGTGGGAATTTTGGAATTAATAAAAATTTAGAGCTGGTACAAAGGTTCTATTACTAGCCTAAGTTGGCAAGAGATGTTAGGAAATATGTGGAGCAGTGTGTTGTTTCCATGAAAGCAAAAGGGGAAGCCAGCAATGCAGGTTTGTATCAACCTTTTCCCATTCCCAATAGACCATGGGAGTGTGTTAGTATGGATTTTGTGGTAGGACTCCCCAAGACTAAGATGGGGTTTGACAGTATTTATGTAGTTGTGGACAGATTCAACAAGATGAGTCACTTCATTCCTTGCAAAACCACCCATGATGCAAGTTACATAGCCCATCTTTTCTTTAGGGAAGTTGTAAGAATCCATGGATTGCCATTGATCATTGTATCAGACAGGGATGTGAAGTTCATGAGCCATTTTTGGAAAACACTATGGAGTAGATTGGGAACAAATCTATCTTTTGGATCAGCTTACCATCCTCAGACTGATTGTCAAATAGAGGTGGTTAACAAAGTGTTAGGTAACATATTGAGGTGCTTGACTAAAGAATATGGACAAAAATGGGATGTGGTGATTTCTCAAGTTGAGTATGCTTATAATGACAGTGTAAATAGAACTATAGGAAAAAGTCCATTTGAATTTGTGTATGGGATGCACCCAAGAGGATTTTGTGAACTTAGAGACCTTGGAACAATGGAGAATAGGAGTGGAAATGTAGAAGACTTCACTTAGACCATGAAGGAGATTCATGAGCAGGTTAAGAAGACAATGATAACAACAACACAAAAATTGAAAGATAAAGTTGACTTATCAAGGAAGGATGTGCAATTTCAAGTAGGTGACTATGTTATGGTTCATCTTAACAAATCAAGGTTACAGAAGGGCATGTCAACCAAAATTTAGATGAAAAGAGTAGGACCATGCAAGGTGTTAGCCAAGTATGGGAAGAATGCATACAAGGTAGAACTCCCATCAGATTTGGGCATATCTCCAGTCTTTAATGTTGCAGATTTGATCAGGTACAAGGGAACAGTCAGTGATGAAGTTTAGAACAGTCAAGAAATCTTTTAGGATATCAGTAATATACCCCTTCCAAATCAAGAGAAACCTCAGGTAGAGAAGTTCTTCGAATCCAGGGTGAAGAAAGCTACAAGACACAATGCATACATGGAGCACCTTGTCAAATGGAGGAACAAACATGAACCAGAGGCCACCTGGGTTAAGGAAGCTGATTTTAAGAAGATAGGCATTGATCTATCACTGATATCACCTCAAGTTCCTTGATCTTTGTGCTGAGATGAGGAGAATGGTGCAGGATCACCTGCTAAGGTGCCAAGGTGCAAGCATATTTTGAAGTCTTATTTTAAAAATATTTTCATTTTGTTGTGTAAGGTCTTTTACACCATTTATATTGTGTTTGAGGACCTTTTGGTTCTTAGGTTAAAAGTTGAATAAGGTTGGAATCCTTTTTGTGGTCATTTCCCAAGCTTTTGTCAAAAATTGGAAAACACACTATGTTTTACAAAAGCAAGCTTTTGGCCGTTCTTAGGAAAAAATTGAAAACCTAACCATTTCCAATGCATTGTAAAATAGATATCTCAACCTTTTGAAGGGGTTAGAAGTTTTGAATGTTGGAAGTTTTAAGAGAACAATAAAAGAAACAGTGATTTTAGCGTGGAAATTTTGTTTTCTATTCTTGTTTTCTGTAGCAGCTATTGAATGAATTAAATAAGGCATTTTTTGGATTCTATCATCATGTTTTGAAGCCTCTAGAAGTTCTCTTTTGCACCATTAGATAGTTGTTATATCACTTTTTTCCTTTCTTGTAATTTCTATGTTTTACCATACTTCTTGTTTTGACTGGCAAATGGAATAAAGATGGAGCTTTAGCCCACACTCCCACCTTATCAAGAAGTATGGGAAGATTGGGAATTGGGATAAGCTCCTTTATAGTATATATGCTAATAGTAGGAATCAGTAGGAGTTCTTATAGCATGCCAAAAGTATATTCCTAGGCGAGCAGACTATGCCCGATTAGGAAAGATTGTGCAAAATTGCTTCCAACATTGCAGGGGTGACTAACCATTGGAAATCCAAGTTGTGTAAAGGTTGCAGGGGACCTTACATAGGTTTGAAAAGAGGCAGGAATCATCACCAATTCACCTGGTGGCTGAGGGAAGAAGATAGTCCTCTTTGTATCCAAGAAGAGGCTTACAAAGCCCTAAAATTCTCAAAATCAGGAATAACCCTGTGTACGGCCGGAAAAGGGTTGAAACCACTAAAATATTGAAGTGCTCCAAAATTGAGCCAGGGTTCTTTATTTTAGGTTATGGTGTTCATTGAGCAGGGAGGAATATTAAGCATTTTTCTTATTTGAGAAGGCCTAATCCTAGTAGCCCTTCCCAAACCCTAGACTAGGGTTTTGTGATAGCGATGGAGGACCAAAGCATGGAGGTTAAATAAGAACCCTTCCATGATGGTTTTTGAAATCATAGAAGCCTAAACACACCCACACAAGAAAGTTAGGAGGAATTGGAGGTTTGACTAGTCTTTAAAAGGATTAAGGGCTAGATGGAGTAAGTGAGGAAAAGCACTAAGAACTGATTGGTAGCAGCAAATTAGAGATGATAGCAAGGTTGGAAATGAACCAAGGGTACCTAAACTAGAAGAGGACCTACAGGTTGAATGGTGGATGAAGTGACACCTTAGGAGTTCTCAAGGCAAGGACTCAGAGCATTGAGATTGTGATTGTCTCAATCCAACCCTGTCCCTATCAATGTCTATGGTCACTAAAAAGGAAACCCTTCTACTTTTTCTGACTCGTTTGGGGCCTCATGATTTTTGCTTAATATTGCATTTGATTTAGTGTTGCAATGTGGATAATACATTCACATTAGATCTTGGGCCCTTGTGAGCTGATAGAATTTTAATGGTGCCTTGCAAAAGTGTTGTGAAGTGTTGTAACACACTTCACACTTTTCTAGGGTTTTATCAGATAACTAAGCATAATCAACACAATTTTGGCCTCATTTGGAGTGTTGTAAAGTGTTGTAACAAACTTTCACATTTCTCTAGGCTTATCATTAATAATTGGGATTTCTTATGCTTTAATTGGCCCCATTTTGCATTCACTGGCCTTATTTATGTGTATTTTTTAGGATAATCCTTAAAAAAGGCATTTTTAAAAAACATCAAAATCTCGAAAACCCACCTCAAATTCCTAAGGTGGGACTCATTTTCCATTATGGGAGAATGAGTCCACTTAGGTGGGACCCATTTGGCCAGGGTGGTGAATGAGTCCCCTTTAACTAAAAATTCAAATTTTATTAAAATTTTTGGCAAGTTTTTATTCTCCAAGATCTGAGGTTGACCTGTAGGGTATGTGTAGGATCATGGTATGCCAAAAAGTGGAAATGGAGAAAAAAATATGTGTTTCATCGACTCAAAAATGCGAAAATGCCGAGTTGACTTTATGTGGCTTAGGTGTCAGTACACACTATCGAAGCAAAGCCCAAACCTAGATTTCCATATCGAATATCTAATTTGGATTGGATATTCGATCCAAATCAGATATTTGATTTCCAACACACATATATATTTCATTCCGGCATAATTAAAACTCATTTCACATTTGTTTAATCATGGGTGCATAGTGAAAAATTCATTCCGCAAATCAGATATCTGATTTTGTGCAAATCCACCTTCAAAATGTTATATTCTTGGTTTTTCTTTGCTCTAATCAAATTTTCAATTAGATTTGTGTAATTTTAGTTAATTTTTTATAGATTTTTTGCAAAATAGGGTTTTTGATAGATTTTTCCTAAAAAAATTGAGTTTAGTATGGATTTTGATGAAAATTGAATGTTTGTAATGGATTTTGATTTAAAAATAGTGTTTTTTATGTATTTGGATTAAAAATTAGAGAGTTTTATAGATTTTTGTTAAAAACTAGGGTTTGTGTTGGATTTTTTAAAAAAACTAGGGTATTTTTATAATATTTTCATTTATGTTGTCTAATTTTGATTACATTAATTTGTTTTTAACTTTAATCAGGCATTATGGCTGCTGATAATGAAAATGCACTAATGCCAAACGCTCCACCACCTCCACAACCATAAATTGAAGAATTAATTTGTGAAAATTAAAACAATTAATGGGCATTTCTGAAGTTTATACGAGAGTCTCTCGATTATCTGAGATGTCAAACACAACGAAAGAAATAATTAAAAACATAGGAACCCTCCCCTCACAACATAATTCCTTTCATTTGTGGTGAGAAGACATGAGAGAATATTATGCATGTGGATTGTCCTATGATTATGTGAAAGATCTTGAAATAACCAAAGCCCAAATAGCCTCTTTATTTGTTAACCCCCACACTGGTTTGCTGGTTAATGTTAATAAACCAAAACTTTCTATAAAATGGTGCACTCATAGAGACATTGTCGAAAACTTTTGGGATTGTTGGTTTATGGTTTTTGTGAAACCACCGAACAACAATTGTGATATACCATTTTACTTTATAAAAAAATTATATGTTGAGTTTGTGTTAGGGCATCATGTGAATTAATTTTACATCAAACCCTTCCAAGGCGTTGGTGGAGGTATGCCCCAAGATAGACCAGAGGCAGTTAGAGTAACACCCCACCCATATGTTCCACCTCCTCCCCTTCCTTTGCCACCTTTAGTATACCATCCAGATATTATGCAGGATGCGGCCACACAGACTATCCACGCTATTCACTCTTTGAGTGGTCTTTTGGTTTCGCATGCTTCTGTTGTAGATCAGCCACATTCTGGTGATGTTGGTGATGGCTCGAGTGCTATTACGTCATCCTCGCCAGGTCCACATATTTGGTATGCCTGCTTGCTCCATGTGTCACGGATATGCTTGAATTCATCTTATGCAGCTTACCCGAGCATCACCAGACACTTGATTATGACTTCCATTGGACATTATAGATCGAGATCAGGGGCACCTTTGAGATACTCTCTTCCTTCAGGGGATATTTGAACCAAAGTGACACGAGGTAAAATTTAAGTTGTGGAATTCACCAGCATTTGTTTTAAATGAATATTAGCAAGAGATAGTATGTTTACCAATCTATTTACATTTATACTATTTAACGGATTTGATGTCCTAGGAGGAACTAACACAAGTGATGAATAGCACTAGGGCATTTGACTCGACGTACAAACTACTATATATTTTGCACTCACTCATTTACATTTATTTATTATATATTTCTTGTCATTTGGGTGTAATGTTCGTAAAATTATCATAAATAACTATATGTTTATCTTATTTTTCCTCTTTGAAGGAAATACCTAGTGTGAGTGAGGTGTAACCTTGTCCAGACTATGGAGGTGCAAAGTTAGATAAGGGGAAGGTAATTGAACTCAAATTGGATTGAATTAATATTTTTAAGATCTTTTATTGATTATACGTACATTGACATAGATTGGTGGTTTCATATGTACTTGTCATTTTTATGTACATTATGAGCTATACATCCTTGTTGACAAGTGCCACAATGCTTGAAGCGGTATGTATTGAACTTAGCGGTAGGTCAGAGCATCTCAAGGAGATGGCAAACACCTGAGAATCGAAAAGTCAACCTAAAAGGAAACCATGGTTTGTTTTATTTATGTTTTGGGTATTTATATGTTCCTATACCCGACAATTGTTATGCTAACTTGGATCACTTTTATGTTTTGTTCACCTACCAGTTGATTACAAAAGATGGTTTGGTGAGTTTGCTTTGAGAGGGCATGACTACGGACTCTGACCCTTTGAAGAGATGGATATTTAAATTAATCAAGATTACAATTTTATAGTTCAAATTTATAATTTAATGTATATTGATTTTGATGTTAAATTATTACAATTTTAAATTATATGTTATAATATCTAGACTATTGGTTTTGACTTTTCTTTTGCAGCTACCTTGAGAGGCAACAAATTAACAGAAACTGTTTGATGATTACCGGTAGTTTAGGATGAGATAAATATTTTGGCATGTAAATATTGAATAGATCTTTTGAGATGGCATATGCCACATATTTGTAAAAAAATTTTGTTTGAGTTGGCAGGATTCCATTTTGTATGGACATACTGCGCTTACGTTATTTGGATAATTTGATATATAGAAGTTGTGTCAAAATTTAATTTCCTCCTCATGCATGATTAGCTCTTTGAAAATTTAATCAAAGTGACAATGGTTCAATATCTTGATGTACAATAGCATAAAGAATGGTTATATTATGCTTAGTTTATTCATATTGTTGATTACGTGGCATCACTGAACTCAAAGCATTACTTCACATTGCATAAGTAACAACTAGATGCTGATAGATGAAAAAAATTCAATTACAATATAGTTTTTACAAAGTCAACCTAAGAAGTTATGCAATTACTTCACAATACATAACTAATAATTAAAAATTTATTCATATTATTGATTACATTGCATTACACATATTTCAAACTCAAAGCATTACTTCACATTGCATAAGTAACAACTAGATATTGATAGATGAAAAGATTTCAATTACAAGCCTATTGCCCCCTCATTCCACACACTATGCAACCATTTACTTGCAATGTAGGGGCCGAACAATGGAGAAAACATGTAAAAATAATATATATATATATATATATATATATATATATATATATGCAACCTAGAAGCATGAATTAGTACCAATATTAATGCATCACCATTGATTACCTTGAAGTAGAGATTTGAATTAGCATCATTCTTCAAGAAGCCCAAACTAGACAAGTACTGATCAATCCTTTTGTACCATGCATGAGGAGCCTGTTTAAGACCATACAAGGCCTTCTTCAGCTTACACACATGTGACTCCTTCCCATGAACCTCAAAACCATTAGGTTGCTTGACGTAAACTTCTTCCTCAATCACGCCATTGAGAAAATTTGTCTTCATGTCCATTTGATGAATCTTCCATCCTCTTGATGTAGCGAGGCAATGATAGTTCTGACAGAAGTGTAATGAGCAATAGGAGCAAATTTTTCTTCATAATCAACTCCCTCTTTCTGAGAAAACCATTGTTGATCAGCCAAGTGTTGGTGTTAGTGGGTACATTGCTTGACAATGCTGAGCAAAACAAATATTCATTCTTCTATGGAGAAACATCATCTACATCTACAACAGAGGCTTGATGCTTAGGTCTATCTAAACTATGTTTGGAAAAGTGACCAAACTTATCACACCTAAAGCATTGAATCTTGGAAAAGTCTTACTTCTTCTTGGAAGGGGGAGTACCATCATTTTCTTTGTCTTGATTCCTCTTGAAGAATCCCTTCTTTCACTTCTTCCTTTCTTCTTTGAACGGTGGGCAGAAAGAACATGAATCTCTTCATTAGTAGAATTTTGGTCAACACCTCTAACCATCAATCTTGATGCATAACGAATGCAATCGGCCCTCAAACAATTGAACTTCAGAAGTTTGGACCTTGCACTAATTCCTTGAATATAGGACTCCCAAGACAATGGCAAACCGTTGAGGGAAAGCATTGTAAAATCCTTATCTTTAACCTGTTGATGCGTGTTTTATGACACACTCGCACATCAAAATAAAAATTCCCAGAGACACCCTATCCTCTCTTGAAAAACCACCCTATATGCTAAGATTGTGAGAAGATCATATGGTGATTCCGAGGTTTCTTATGTCAGGTCTTGAAATGTGGTAAGCTCAATGGGCATTGTGATTTGCTAGTAATCACAAGGGGACTTACACTAGATTTTTTCAATTCACAATGAAAGTCTGGACAATGAAGCTCTTTTATTTGGGTTGTAGATCAAACAAACTGAAAAAGGAGACAAGGGGTCAGAAGTTCTAATCTACTTCCTAAGAATTCAAGAGACGGTATTAACTTGGTGAAATGAAACCAAACTTTGTTTTGCCACGCAGGAGTCACGCCAACTGCCAAAACCATTGCAATCTTCAAGGAAATGTGCTTATGGTTTTCATATCATGAATAACTACCTTCCAATCGAACAATATTTATCCAAACAGAAGTTAAGAATCCACAGAGTAAGCTCAAGCTAACTTTATGCATTGAACAAAAAATCATCCATTCAAAGAAAGTATGAGCAAAATTTTCACCATAAATCAATGCTTATCAAATCTTGCATTCATCTACCAAACTTTCAAAGCAAATTTTATTGCAAGTGTAATCTAATTCTAATCTATCTCCAATCTATGGTGGAAGAAGTTATGCAACCATGCACACTATTTGAAAATAAAAGTGGTTCAAATCAAATCATGCATAAGAGCTTTTTATTATTAGAAATAGTCTATCATAACAATTCTATACACTATCTCCACCCTTTACAAATGAGGGGCGAGCTCAATTTCACTTTAAGGCTGGCAGACTTCCTCTTTTCTCTTGCCATTTCAGAATTAACATGCTGAGAAAACTTCACTCATTCACTTTCCATGTTCATATTCTTCTAAGTGTGGACACTCATTATCCTCTTGAAGTGGATTTGGCAAGATTCCATCTTTTATGCCTTGTCACTCTTTGGTAAGCATGGACCTTGTCAACTTTCATGGCCAAGACATGTGGCGGACTTCAATCATGTTTGACACATCCCTTTCTAAACATGGGTGGGCTTTGCTAAGTGTTTGTGCCAAGAAACAAGGGTGGAATTTTCTTTATACCAACCCATTGATTATTTCCTCAGAGCAGACTTGGCTATATTGTATGCCACTTTTGTATGGCTGGGCGGGCTTAGTCTTAGCAAGTGCCATGTTTTACTCTTGAAGTGGACTCTACTCTCCTCTTTTCTAGCAGACTTCCTTCTCTCTTTTCCAAGCTTTTTCATGTGCTAGAATGGCTGGAGGAGATCGATGAAGCTGCTAACATCAACAAAATTGTGGTAGCTTGATATACAAAGTCTATTGATGCTAGGGTTCAATTTGTATGATATTGAGAGTGGCAGCTTAATATAGGTCCACAATACCTTTTTGTAATATCATAGAACAGGGCTCATAGACTGACCTCCAGTCAAAATGTCTCTCAAATGCACAAAAAAGAATGAAATTACTTCAAACCAAGTTTGTGAAGAAGTTAACTCTGTTGCCCACTAGTTTCCCTTAAGAGTCCAAAGTGCTAAAAGGCAACAATTTTTGAAGGGATATTTCTTAGAGACCGTGAGGCATACAGATTCTCCGTCGAAGGCTATGGGATTGTGTTGGGACCATCACAGCCCTCTCATTTTTGCTATCTGGTTTCCTATGGTGATGACTTTGAGTGGAGGAAAAGTTGCTAGATGCAAGCGGTGTAAAGTTGCAAAGTGGTTCAACTTTTAAAGGTATACAGCTTAATGCGGTAAGCAGGAGACTATTTGACACATTTGTGTGGAGTACATTTCAGCTAAGATCTGCCAAAAGATCCTCTTTGCACTCAAATATATGGAATCATGAGGCTACATTGGACAAGCGTTTCCCTTAAGAGACCAAAATTTTCAAGGTATGGCCCCGAAGAGCCTATTTCTGAGAGTCATGGGCATATGAATCTTATGGAGGCTGCTGGTTGTATTTAGGATTTGCCAAGCCTCTCTGGACACATCATAAATTTTCTTGTCGGTGGTAAACTTTTCGGTGGAGGAAAAATTTGCGGATACTAAGCGATTAATAAAAGTTACCAAGTGGTGCAACTTTCATTCCATAACTTAATGCGACCAAGCGGACTATTCCAGCATTTGTATGGGTATTTTATGCTAGGATGGTCCTCTTTGCACCCAAATATGCCAGTCTGATAGAGCTACATTGAATTTGTGATTTCCATAAGAGTCCAAAAGTACTAAAAGCCCAGAGAAATATTTGAAGGGCTTTATTTCTTGGAGATCGTGGGGCATACAGACTCTCTATCGAAGGCTACGGGATTGTGTTGGGACCATCTACAAAAACCTCTCTCATTTTTTGCTATCTTGGAGGTGTTTTCCTATGGTGATGACTTTTCAGTGGAGGGAAAAGTTGCCAGATGCAAGCAGTGTAAAGTTGCAAAGTGGTGCAACTTTCATTCTGCAACTCATATGACCAAATAGACTATTCCAATACGTTTGTATGGGTATGTTTACACTAGGTATGGTCCTCTTTTGCACCAAAATACGCTGAATCACTCCAAGCTACATTGGACTGGTGATTACCCTTAAGAGTCCAAAGTGCTAAAAGGTAGAAATATTTGAAGGGTTATTTCTCAGAGACCATGGGGCATACAGACTGTCCATTAGAGGCTACAGGATCGTATTGGGACCATCTACAAAAACTCTCTCAGTTTTTGCTATCTCGGAGGCGTTTTCCAGTGGTGATGACTTTTCAGTGGAGAGAAAAGTTGCCAGATGCAAGTAGTGTAAAGTTGTAAAGTGGTGCAACTTTCATTCCGCAACTCGTATGACCAAATGAACTATTCCAACACATTCATATAGGTAATTTTACACTAGGGTGATCCTTTTTTGCACCCAAATACTCTGAATCACTCTAAGCTACATTAGACTGACGATTTCCCTTACGAATCAAAAGTGCTAAAAGGTAGCAAGATTGTGTTGTAATTGTAATTGTAAGTGCTAAAAGGTTGGATCAAGCTTGTGTAAGTTATAACAATGTCATATTTAATTGTAATTGTGTTGTTTAAAGCCACCTGGCTCGTGCATCAAAAAACTCTTACTCAATCAACTTGAACATTATGCACACCCAAATACCTTGTTTCCACTTTGCTAGATCAAAGACTCAATTTCATTGGAAATGACCTTCACATGAAATTTTTTAATTTTTTTGGGAAAAAGTGGCAAGCCACTATAATTTATTATATATAAATAGAAAATATTACAAAACCTAGTTCAAATGAGCATACCAGTAGGAAAGAACCAGGAAGAAAACCTCTAGTTGTAGCTCAATTAATTACAATAAGTTACTATAGAATTGTCTCAATACACAGTTATGGCCTTCTTACATTGTTTCACATTTCAAAATTGAAATTTTACAAAATTTTCCTATTGGAGGCATTCAAGGCATAGTCTTCCACAAGAGTAGTATGTTCATGTTCTGGACTGACAAGCACTTGTAGAAACCATGAAGCTAGCAGTTAAACTACATACAATAGAAAAGATGCTTAGAATAAAAGATGATTAGAATAACCATTCTATATTACTGTAATCTTTTGCATACCTCTCCGAAAGGATCAAAGCTGGCTATTGTTGTAGTAGGTCCATGATCAATCATGCCAAAAATATCAAAAAATTTATCAAATGAGAAATCTATATTGTCACGATAGAAAATATGGTTAGACTAACAAATATATATTAATCTAAATAACCTGAATGATGATGAATTGGTAATGAAAACTTTAAAAAATGCTTAGAATAACCAATCTATATTACTTTAGTCTTTCACATACCTCTCTGAAAGGATCGAAGCTGGCTATTGTAGCAGCAAGTTCATGATTAATCATGCCAAAAATATCGCAAAATTTTTCAAATGAGAAATCTATATTGTCACAATAGAAAAGATTGTTAGACTAAAAAATCTATATTAATCTAAACAACTTGAATGATGATGAATTGGTAATGTAAACTATAAAAAATGCTTAGAATAACCAATCTATATTACTATAATCTTTCGCATACCTCTGAAGATCAAGAAAGCTGTGTAGCAGCGAGTCCACATGATCATTACGTGCCAAAATATGCATAGGTACCAAATAGAAATCCTATATTGTGCAATAGAAAGATGGTTAGACTAAAAATCTATGTTAAATTATAATGAACTTAACCATAATGAACCTAAGCATTGTACCTTCCATTCTTGAAAATGCTATTCAAGTGTGCCTGAAGGGTCATCTCTTTGCTTAAGAGTATCCAATATTGCTTCATGATCAACATTACTAATTGTCCATAGTTGTTTTGTCTTCGGTCTGGCATGATGCTTGAGCAACTTAACATTTGTTGCTATAACAAGGTGCAAATACATGAGAATGGTTTTGTGTTTCTCATAGTCTTCAAATGCAGGTATGCCATTCTTTCTAACCATATATGTTCACAACCAAGTTCTTGCAACCACAACTGAACCTATAGGATACATGAAACCATCATCATCTTCTGTCAGTTGTGTTAGCTTATGCTTTACCTGCACACATCAAGCCAACCAATAGTCTGATCTCTCTTCATTCCCATATGGTGCAACAACTGCAAAAACATGTCCTGGTTGTAGTAGATCTAAAAGTCGGTCGTAATCAACTAAAATTTCAATTATGTCATTTCTCATGGATATTTTTTGAGATAATGGAGTTAGATTTGTGGAACCCATGTATCCACCCACTCACTTAACTCACATTGATCCCACTCGCACTGAATACAACTCTAACAAAAACAAGCCAAATCTCATGTCCAAATGGTCCATGTGCTTGCATCTGAGCTTTGAAATGAATGCATCTTTGAAGAATCTTTGATTATATGACAATCCAATCTACCTCCCACTGTACCCTCCTCAACCAACCAAAAGCATCTGGGCACTGTTGAATCAAGTGTCCCTCCCTGTGACAATGTTGAACTACACCAATCAACAATAGAACGTGCATCACTAAATTTTTTTCCTAAAATCTTCAATTGCTCCTTAACTAGAGCTATTTTTACACATGCACTTGCTCCATCGTGCTCGCCTTTCCCATGCCTTCAAAAACTCCAAATATGAGGTACACCTTCTACATGTATTCTACTCAACCAATAAAACATATGAGCATTATTGAATTGACTTGTGCAATTATCTGACCAAATGAGATGTCAACCCAGTGCTATATCATGCTCTTGCAAGAACTCAAAAAAATTCTCAAAATAATGTTAATATACTTAATGAGTGAGGATCTATCATCACTCATAAAATGATACTTTCTATTATCTTTCTTCGATCCTCCTTCAGAGTATCAAGGCATGTCTAAATGTTATGGACAAATATATCAATTTGAATGGAATTGTAATACTGAGATTGTACCTCGTTTTGTGGTTGCAATGTGTAGTTTTCTGCAAAATCAACCACTGATATAACAGTGCCAATAGGAAAAGAGTCCTTACATAGTCTAAATTTTTGATCCAACCATTGAGACCTATGACTATGTCTTGCATACTTGTAGAAAAGATTGTCCTTAAAATCTGAAATAAAATTAGTAACACTGCATTCTTTTGTAACCAACTCACATCTAGAACCTTCACCTCCACTTTGCAAAGTATATTTGACTATCTCATATCTCTTTTTCTCAACAAGCTTCTTTCCAAATTCATGTTCGGAACTCTCATGAAAACATTGAACAAACTTTGAAAAGCCACCACATTGTGAGCACTTTGCATTTAAACAATCATTTCTATAGAAAAAGCAACCATCATCTCTAGAACATAAAAATAGATCTAGGAAGTCCCTTTGATGATTTCAGAAGGTGCATTGCACCACACTCCTACAACATTTCATTAGTATGCAAAGTAGAATAGATATAGCATAATAGCTCATGGTACATTGAAAACTCCACATGGTATTTGCAACAACAAGTATTACGAATCTTAAGAGGCACATAATAAAATGGCTTCTAAACCACAAGTCCTTTGCGATTTCCATATTTGGATGTGTTTCAATAAAAAATTTGAACAACATTGTTTGGCTTCATTCCAAGAAATGTTTAGGATGCAATGTACGATCTGGATTACCAATTTTTAACTTTAAAACATCCTTTGTATTGGGTGATACTCTAGAGTTATCATGCCAAAATTGTTGAATTACCTGCTTTACATTATCGGTTAGCTTCTTATCAACACGTGGAAGCCTCTTGGCAAAAGCCCATGTATCATTTTGAAGAGGATCATCTATTCTTTTTCTTCTTGCAAGTTCTCTATCCAAATTTTTAAGTGATTTTATGTGTCAAAATCACTACAAGTTTGTCTCAACAAGCGAGCCTTTTTCAATTGATGGCTTACTAGGGCGGTTGTAATGACTCTCAAGCAACTCTCTTATCTTTTTTCTTGTTAGTTTTTCCAATAGACTTGAGAGCATTAAAAATATTTTTGACAATAATATTATTTTTTTCGGTCTTCTTGTGCACACAAATCTTCAATTTGGCAAGCAAAGGTCTCATCTTTTGCATCTTTAACAATTGTACAAAAATTTGGCATTGCTCAGTCAATGTCTTATCGCTAAAATATTGTATGAAAAGTCTTTTAGCCCACAACCGAATGGTTCGTGTTGACCTCTTGCCTTCAAATTTTTTTATAATGTTCTCATCAATTCCAATTAACCATTTAGGGGTTTTTGAAGGTCTTGAGTTTGGAATATGTCTTATTTGAAACCCCTTACACTTAGTTCAATATTATGTTCCAGCATCTTCATTTCCAACATTTTCACCTTCAATTTTGAATAATTTCATTCCCAATTTCCTTTCCATATTCAACATCTTCGAATCCAACATCTTTACCTTGAACATTTTCATTATCAATTTCAATATTTTCATTCCCAATTTGAATATCATGTTCAACACCTTCAATTCCAACATTTTCAGCTTGAATATTTTGAGCATCAATTTTAACATTTTCATTCCCAATTTCAACATCATGTTCAACATTCTCACCTTCTACATATTCAATTTCCTCTTCACTAGAAAGACCAAAGGACTCAGATTCACCAATATTTAACATACCTTGTCTTCTCTTCCTATGACCTTCTTTATCTTTTTGTCTATATGCTTCAATTTGTTCTTTTGTAAGGTTTCTCTTATGTTTATGCTTCCGACAACTACTTCTCCCCATTATACCTCACAAAAGATGCTGAAAAATTATAGTTTATGACAAATTTGAGTGGAAGATGCTCCAAAAGTTGATCTTTGTCCCTTCCTCTCTGAAACCACGCGTTTGTCGCCTGCAAAGCCTGCAAAAAGAATGTAGGGTCCATTGGAATGCAAAAAGGGGCCATATGGGGTTTTCCTACGTTGATCTTTGTCCCTTCCTCTTTGAAACCGCACGTTTGTCGCTTGCAAAGCCTACAAAAAGAATGTAGGGTCCATTGGAATGCAAAAAAGGGGCCATATGGGGTTTTCCTATGGCCCACAAATCGGATATCCGAACAAATCCAATATCTGATATGTAGAACTCTGAAAATAAAGAAATTTTTTAATGCTCCCCAATGGCACAATTTTAGTGTTTCAAATCAGATATCCAATTCAAATCGGATATCCAATTCAAATCAGATATCCGATTTGTGTATGCATAACTTTACAATAATTAGGTGGAGGTTGGGAAAGAGAGAGAGAGAGAGACTTGAGAGGGGGAGAGGGGGTAGGAAGGAGAGACTTGAGAGAGAGAGAGGGGGGGAAGTGAGAGGG
>VDFB02356328.1:0-53889 GCA_007258455.2 Sequoia sempervirens | reverse complement strand
CATCAACATCTAAGGTATCTTTTGTATATTTTCTTATTATCCTCAATAATTTATAAAGTTAACTGACTCGATATCTTAGGGGTTTGACCAAGAGGAAAAATACCCCCTAATCATTAGTAAACTCTTGACCACATAACTAACTTTTTAATTTAAAAACATAAACTTGTATTCAAAGATAAATGAAAGTAAACATTTAAAAGTTTACAAAGATTAGATTCATGCATCTAGATCACATTTATAATCAATGTAGGTCAAATAAGTAGGTGTGAGATTGATCCAATAGTTGTAAAAGAGATATTTAATGATAGACCACAAGTTTATAGATTTCAAGACATTCATTTGATTATTCTATTTTCTTATATATTGATAAATCACTTTCAACCATCATTTATAATATTTTAAATTATGTTTCTAATTAAATATCTTATTTATCGAATTTTAACATTTATTTTAAAATTTAAGTCTAAATAGCTATTGACATTAAAACTGTTATCCTAAGATAATTATCTAATTATATTTATTTAATTACTTTATTCTAGATTTTTATAAAAAATAATTTTATTTTCCCTTTCATAATTAACAAATTTCTACATAGATATAATGACAACTATAATTTTATTTTAATTTGATCCATTGTGCTTTTTTCTTGAGTACTCAGTAAAAAATTATATTATAATTAGTATCCAATCATCTTCTAATGATAATAGGAATGTCATGTAGATGATTCTATTTTTATATAAATGCACTATAAGAATTAAATAGTTATAATATAAGCCTTTATGGACTATAAAAAACATGTGTTCAAATATCCTCCTATATTTAAGTTTAGGTTAAACAAAGTGGGGTTGGATTTATAATACGTCCAAGATATTCCAAACCACTAGGATAGTGTTCCTTTGACCATGAGTTGTCACTCACTTAATTAGCATCCTACCAACCCTCACTAGAAAGACTTTGTTGGCCTTTCTCTAGATCCTCCCTTGCCAAAAAAAATCTATGGTTCTATCCTACCAAAAATATGATTTGCTTCCTCCCCTAGGTACAATAAAGTCTCAATTAAATGTTAATAAAGATTCTTATTTTATCTAATTAATTATGTTTGTTAAATTATACACATTATTTTTATTAATTATGTGCTCACCTTTTAAAATTTAATTAAATTTCTTTTGAAAAAAAAATGTAATAAGAAGAAATATTTTCAATATTAAAAAGATTTTTTTATAAGATTTATCATTTTAGCTAGAATAGTGTTCTTTAATGTTTTTTATATTGATCAAAGCAGAAAAAATTACAATAAATGTTCTTTAATGTTTTTTATATTGATCAAAGCTGAAAAGATTTATGATGCTTGTTCTTTAATGTTTTTCTTAGTATGGTTGTATCCTTTTATAATTATAGAATAAGCATACAATGTTTACTCTCATTTAACTTTAGGTCCGTTTTGAGAGAATGTGTTGATATGATTATGTATCAACATGTGACAATTTTTTTGTGCTAAGTTTGGTTCCTTCAATTTCTTCCACTCTCATTTATTTCCACTTTTGCACATCCAACACATTTGTCCTTTTTCCTATCTGCATACATTCTTATCATTTATTGACCCAAATTTATGTACAAATTCCCATCCAATCTCCATAGTCTACCTTATTTTCCTTGAGTAATTTTTGCACATATGATTGATCTTGCATGCTATAGATCTAACCAAAAACCAAAAAGTTATTAATTTTAAATTAATGACTTTCACCTTTTTTTTAGCCTTCAAAGTTGGAACTTGGTACTCATTGGTATGATGATTCATTATACCTCGATATTTAAAGACATCCATTTGAACACTAATAATTTTTTTGATCATTTGGTTATCATTTTCACTTACAAGAAGTATCTTTAAGAACATTTAGAGTTTGAGCAATAAAAGAGAATTAAAATATTGTGTTAGAATCTCCATCTAGATCACTTGCATGCTTGTTTATTGTCTACCAAACTTTGTTATAATTATAAATATAATCTAATTAAGAGGATCAAACTAGGATAACTTGACCCTTGTGATTTGGTGGTCTCTTTAATGTATTTTTAAATACGACCAATCCTTAGTAGTCAATGAGGAGCAAAGAATTCAATGAACTAGAAAGTAGAAATATGCACTCTACTAGATTAGAACCATAGGTTAGAGGTTAGATCCACGTGGATACATAATTGATCCACAATCTATAATTGACATAAGATCAATTATATTTGTACACAAAATCTCAAACAACGAGCATATAAAGATTGCACATTTTCTATATAGAGATGTTATCATTCCCAACAATCATTTAATTAATCTAAGTTAATTAAAGCTTATGCCTATACATTTAATTTAATTTTCCTAAAATAATCTTAAAAAAAGATTGTTAACTTATATTTATCTTCTAAATTCATTTTATACTTAATGATGCAATCAAGATTAGGGGTTCTTATCAAACTACCCAATCTTGCAGCCTTATCATGCCATCCAAACCACTTTAACATATAAGAATGGAAAAATAATCTGAAACATATCTTTATTTCAATGTTCATACATATCAGTACATGAAAATTCCTCAAGAACAATTACATATAGTGAGGATTTCAACAAGAAATTAAATTAAATTTTTTTACAAGGGTTTCTAGGGACTTTATGCCTTCAAATCTTCAAGGTCTCTTGTCTTGAACTTCCTTGGCTTCACCTCTCTTTGTAAATCTAATTTTTTTCTTCATCTTAGAGCTCTCATGGCTGCCTTGAACACATAAAACACATCTGCAACTTTCTTCTTCTCTTCTCCTATTCCTATTCTCTTCACAAGTTGATTTTTTTGCACTCCTTCTTATGCAACTCTCAAGAGCAACCTGCAAGTTCTTTCTCCAACCTTGTTGATGTTGATTGCTACCTCTTTAAACCATTAAAGGTTGTATTTAAAGAGGGTTTGAACTATGTGAAAACCAAAAAGAGTTCAGTTTCCAAATCTGCTTTTTGATTGACCCTTAAAACTCCTACAAAAATGAAATAAAATATAGTTTGTTGCTCCCAAAAGTGCCATTAAAAGTTGTTGAAACATATCCAATGTTTTTCTACTGTATATGCCTTTGAAAAATGAATAAAATGAATAACCAATTCGTGTTCATTCACCCCAAATTGGAAATTGAAGAGTCATTAAATTATTTTCCAAAAATCACTAGTTTTTTTCCTCTATTCTAGGAACCAAAACTGAAAGAATAAGACCAAAATGGAATGCCAAGAGTCACTTGTATTATGCACACTTCCTTAGGCATCCAAGTTGAGAAAATTAATTAATCTAATCAATCTCCCTTCAAAATATCCTTTGACCATGGTAAATTGACCATTTCAACCCCTAGAACCTTGAAATTGTGTAATTTTGTAAATCACATTAAACACCTTGCTTGAACTTGATGTATGAAATGGAAATAAAGTCCTCACAAACAACACTTCACAGTATGATCTTAAATCTCAAGCCCATACCAAAAATGCAAAGACCAAACATTAAAAGAAAATGTTTTTTTTGGTGATGTAGGATTACTTGTGAGCCCAGATGCTCCTGCATCAGACACATAGGGTAAGAAGTTTGTGAGCATGGATCACAAAATGAAGTTGAGTGTTTGAAACACCCTTTCAAATAGTAAACTATTTGCAGCATACTCCAATGCTTTCATAGGCACCTTGATTTTTTTCTTCCTTCTTCTTTTCCAACATCTTTTCGGGACATTCGCCATTCTCCTCTTGCAACTCTTCTCACCACTCTTCTCTCCTCTTGTGGATTTACATCCACCATGTACCGTCCTCCTCCAAATTCTTTCTCCTCTTCTCTTCTCCTTCTTGGGATCCATTCCACCACAAACTGATCACCCCCACCAATTTCCAACTACAACATCCTATACAATTTCTACAAACAAACATGCAACATCTACACACAACTTTGGAACTGTAACTTTATCCTCTACAAAAACATCCTCTTCTACTCTCACTATGAAAGAATAATCACAAATGAAATCAAAATTTTCATATATTACCTCTTTTTCCTTTGTTGCAACATTCATCTTCTTTTGGTTAACCTCCCTGGAAGTCGTTCCTAGCAAGGTTGATTTTGATTCTCTTGTTGGTGTTGAGCAGGTCAAGTGCTAGAGTTATGTTAAGGCGAAGGGGATTGAAATTCTAGCCAACTTGGAAGACATGCCTAAAAAGCACCATGTGAAAGTGGAGGTTATTGAATGAGGATTCCCTTGCTAAGGAGGATTTGGAGGGAAAAGAGGGGGGTCAAGAGGAACCTATTGAGAATATTGATTCTCCTTCTGTTCAAGTGGTCAATTGGGAGGAGATTAATATGGACCTATTCTATAAAATGGCAGAGGACATAACTCGTAATTTGATCTCCCTTGTGAAGTGGCTCTTCTCGGAAGTGAAGGAGCTCAATTCCAAGCTTAAAAACTAGCAAGATGTTTGTGTGGAATTAGTGAATTGTAGCCAAAAGAATGGTATGTTAAAGGTAAGGTCAAGACTATGAATACTATTTTTGATAGATTAGCTGTTGATGCTGATAGACTTGGTAAAAGACATTAGGAAAGGTTAACCTCCCTGGAAGTCGTTGTTCAAAGGATTATGGAGGAGAGGTGTGTGAATATGGAGGAAAGAATTAGTAATATTAGTGATGATTTGCAGGTTGTTTGAATCAGTAACCAGTCTTTGAAATCTAGTGCTAAGCGATTGTCAGTTTTAAATGATAAAGCTTTAAAGTGGATTGATAAGTCTTTAGATCTAGGCGAGCATGAGGCAACCATTGCTGAAGTTAACCACATGAATCTTGAGGATAAGATTGAGGATAATGGTCTTGGTGATGATAAGAATTTGGAGGCAAGCCCTTAATTGAGAACGAGGAGCAAGACTAAGAAAAGGGCAGCCATTTCATTCAAGGATCTTTAGGATGTGGTCAAGATGCATGAGGGGGTCATTGCTGAAAATATGGCTGCGACCAATGTTTTTGATAAAATGTTGTAGTTTTTTGTTGTTTCTTTTTATTGTTTAGCCTTGTTGTTAATGTTTTGTTGTTGGGTTGCCGATGGGTTCTCTGGCTTTATCTTTTGTCAGCTTTTTCATTTTTGTAGGTTGTGTGTCTTAATGTTTTTGTCTCTTTAGCAATTTTTCTCCACACCGAACTGACGCCTGACCACGAACGACGCGGATTATGAATGGTATTATCCGGACGACGACGGAATTCGACCGACAGACTTATCCATAGATTTTATTCACGACACTTTCATACGCCGAGGTTTTGTATTGTTCCGGAGAATCGATTTTATTGATGACGATGCATCGAATAAGGAATGAAAATTTTGATCCAACGCCCGGATTTTTCTTCTTCATTAATTTTCCATCTATTTCTCTGTGATAATTTTATTCCACCTTAGTCAACTTTTCCTTTCTTGTAATTATTCCTCTTAATAATAATTTTATAGTCTCTACCTTAACCCTTTATCTTTTTGATTTCCTCGACAATTTTGTGAATCCTACTCACAATTTACAAAAAAAATGTACAAAAAACTATAACTATCCTCTACCCAACAAAGATTTTGGAAAAAAACCTACAAAAAACTATAACTATCCTCTACCCAACAAATATTCTAGAAGATGTACTTCTCAAAACCCCCTCTACCCACTTTCACATAGTGGAGGACATTTGTACACCTTCTACCTAGCCTTATCTCTATAGAAGGATAGCCCAAATCAATTACACAGAAAAAATCATCATATCTCGTCAAACCCTATCTCTCTCAAATCTCAAATCCTTTTCTCCACACACATTCTAGTATTATACTTGCTTTGATACCAATTGATGCAGTCAAAATTGAGGGGTCTTATCAAACTACCCAATCTTGCAGCCTTATCATGTCATCAAAACGCCATTAACATAATAATGGAAAAATAATCTAAAAAATATCTTTATTTCAATGCTCATACATATCTGTACATGAAAATTCCTCAAGAATAATAATATATAGTGAGGATTTCAACAAGAAATTAAATTCAAAAATTTTACAAGGGTTTCTAGGCACTTCATGCCTTCAAATCTTGAAGGTCTCTTTCCTTTAACTTCCTTGGCTTCAGTCCTCTTTGTAAATCTAATTTTTTCTTCATCTTATAGCTCTCATGGCTTCCTTGAACACATAAAAAACATCTGCAACTTTCTTCTTCTCTTCTCCTATTCCTATTCTCTTCACAAGCTAATTTTTTCACACTCTTTCTTCTGCAACTCTCAAGAGTAACTTGCAAGTTCTTTCTCCAACCTTGTTGATGTTGATTGCTACCTGTTGACACCATTAAAGGTTGTATTTAAAGAGGGTTTGAACTATATCAAAACCCAAAAGAGTGGTTTCCAAATCTTCTCTTTGATTGACCCTTAAAATTCCTACAAAAATGAAATAAAACATAGTTTGTTGCTCCCAAAAGTGCCATTAAAAGTTGTTGAAACATATCCAATATTTTTCTGCTATATATGACTTTGAAAAATGAACAAAATAAATATAACCAAGTCATGCTCATTCACCCCAGATTGGAAATTGAAGTCATCAAATTATTTTCCAAAAATCACTAGTTTTTTCCTCCATTCTATGAACCAAAACTGAAAGAATAAGAAAAAAATGGAATGCCAAGAGTCACTTGTCTTATACACACTTCCTTAGGTGTCCAAGTTGAGAAAATTAATTAATTTTAATTAATCTTCCTTCAAAATCTCCTTTGACCATGGTAAATTGACCATTTCAACCCCTAGAACCTTGAAATTGCATAATTTTGTAAATCATGTTAAACATCTTACTTGACCTTGATGTATGAAATAGAAATAAAGTCCTCACAAATAAACACTTCACAATATGCTCTTGAAGCTTAGGACCACACCAAAAAATGCAAAAGACTAAACATGAAAATAATTTTTTTTGGGTAATGGAGGATTGCTTGTGAGCTTGGATGCTCTTGCATCACTTAATTGACTATTTTAGGTATTATATATAATTCCATTCCAACCACTTTCTCTAATAAATTATAAATAATTATAAAATGATATATAAATCCTATTTAAAAATAATAATTATAAAATATAAAAAATTCATAGTGAGAATATTTTAAATACCCAATACCTTCTTATATCAAAACTTGTTCTTATATTCTTTTAAAAGTATGCATAAAATTATCACCCAATGACGAAAGATAATACAATATTTATGCCTATACATTTAATTTAATTAACCTTAAATAATCTTAAAAAATGATCATTAACTTATATTTGTCTTCTAAATTTATTTTATACCTAATTGACTATTTTAAATAGTAGATATAATTTTATACCACCCACTTTCTCTAATAAATTATAAATCATTATAAAATGATATGTAAATTCCGTTTAAAAATAATAATTATAAAGTATAAAAATTTCATGGTGACAATATTTTAAATATCCAATATCTTCTTATATGAGAGCTTGTTCTTATGTTCTTTTAAAAAAATGCATAAAATTATCACCCAATGACCAAAGATAGCACAATATTTATGCCTGTACATTTAATTTAATTAGCCTAAAATAATCTTTAAAAAAAAGATTGTTAACTTATATTTATCTTCTAAATTTATTTTATACTTAATTGACTATTTTAAGTATTAGATATAACTCCATACCACCCACTTTCTCTAATAAATTGTAAATAATTATAAATGATATATAAATTCTATTTAAAAATAATAAAATATAAAATATAAAAATTTCATGGTGACAATATTTAAATATCTAATATATTCTTATATAAGAACTTGTTCTTATATTTTTTTAATAATATGCATAAAATTATCACCCAATGACCAAAGATAACACAATAGACTATTTTAAGTATTAGATATAATTTGATACCACCCACTTTCTCTAATAAATTGTAAATCATTATAAATGATATATAAATCCTATTTAAAAATAATAATTATAAAATATAAAAATTTCTTACTGACAATATTTTAGATACCTAGTATCTTATATCAAAGCTTGTTGTCATATTCTGCAATCCTATTCCTCATTGTCCTCTTTCCGATGATAGATCACTTGTGTGATTCGAAACGTGATTCAAAAAGACATACACAATTTAAACCAGAATCATTTATATTATTAGTCTAAAATCATCTTAAAAGAAATTAACTTATATTTATCTTCTAAATTTATTTTATACTTAATTGACTATTTTAAGTATTAGATATAATTTCCTATCACCCACTTTCTCTAATAAATTATAAATCATTATAAATAATACAATGATATATTAATCCTATTTTTAAATAATATAATGATATATTAATCCTATTTATAAATAATAATTATAAAATATAAAAAATTTCATGGTGAAAATATTTTAAATACCCAATATCTTCTTATATCAGAACTTGTTCTTATATTCTTTAAAAAAATAATAAAATTATCACACAATGACGAAATATAACACAATATTAAATAAATAATTAAACTATTAATTAAATATTTGTTACTTAAATTTATATTTTATTAATGTAAGACACTAATTTATCAATGAAACGTTAACCAACATCATCATCATTTTAAATTATATGGAAAATCAATCTAGAATTCATCTCCCAAATAGTTAAAAAGTGACAACCCAACAATTTATTGATCCCCTCTCAAAGCTAAAGCTAATTAAAAAATATTTATTATATTAATAACTCAAATTTCTCATACCCACATTTTAATCTTGTCTCTCTCAGCCTACCATTCAATGAGGAGAGTAAAGACAACACAGCACCTTTTTTCAACGCAATTTATTATTATAATTTATAATTCAATTTATTAAATTCAGCGTATCTCTGGTTAAGCCAGATAGAAGTAGAGATTTTTGTCTTTGGCCAAATGAAAAGAATATTTAGCTGGACACCATTTTGTTTTAAAATATTGGAATAAGTTGAAGTTTACAGATAAAAAGACATGACTGACAACACATCAGCAGTCATTCCAACTCAGTCCAAAGAGATACTGCCAAAAAAAAAAAAGCTTTAACATTAGCTCTGTTCAAACAATGGTTTCAACATCCAGATAAACTGTTCAACATACAGTGGATATCAATATTACAAAGACGGTTTAAAATTATGATATTTTGTATGGCATCAGGTAAATTTACTGTCAGCAATTCATCGTGAGAAAATTCATTTTAACAATTCATTGGAAAATTCACTGCCATGACAAATTCACGTCAAGGAAAATTCACCACAGCCACAGAAAATTAATCACAAAATTTTAATAAGATGAATTTTTTGTGGTGGTGAATTTTCCTTGAGGTGAATTTGTCATGGGTAGCCCTTCGTATAAACTGCAATGTGTTTGGTAAACTTTTTCACGTGTTTGGTGATATTGGTGCAACATGCCCTCGATACCACAGGATGGAGGGGAGACTAGACCTTGTAACCTCTTGCCTGCAACATGATGCTTTAGTCAATCGAGGTAGGCTCTTTGCCCCAAAGAGTTCAAAGTTATTGTTTAAGGGTCTGTATATTGATATCATAATTATATTTCAAAGTTTTTTATAAATGGATTATGAGTTTAAAGTTATTGTTTATGATATTATCAATTAACATTATTGTTTAGAGTTTAAGAGTTTAAAGTTATTTGTTGTTGTCTGTTTTTGTTGTACAAGGTT
Organism: Sequoia sempervirens; assembly: GCA_007258455.2. Taxonomy (NCBI): domain Eukaryota; kingdom Viridiplantae; phylum Streptophyta; class Pinopsida; order Cupressales; family Cupressaceae; genus Sequoia; species Sequoia sempervirens. The sequence continues at coordinate 44,181 of VDFB02356328.1, read as the reverse complement.
TTGGAGCTCTTTCAAAACCTTTTCTTGTTCATTGTTCCAGTCAAAAGTGTTTGTCTAATCAAGAACACTAGATTATATCAGCTATGCCTTTGCTGAGTTGTTAAGGTGGCGTATGGGTCCAACAGGGCCTTTTTAGGTGGAAAAAGTGTCAGGGTGTTAAGAAATTAAGTTTATTTGTTGATATTGTTGGGCTTTTGATTGAAATATGCCTTGGGATGCACAATATAGGGTCTTAGGGGCCTATTAATGATGATATTAAAGTCATAAATGCAAGAGGGCTCAAAATTCAATGTGAAAGTGTAAATAAATATACTTTATAGCATCAAATTAAGGCAAAAATGGTTCTTTTTAGCTTAAAAGGGGCCCCAAATCCAATGTGAAAGTGTACAACATATTACAGCACTAAATTAGGTCCATTTAATTTACAAGCCTCCTAAATTTAATGTGAAGGTGTAAATAAATATACTTTACAACACTAAATTAAGAAAAAGTTAGGTTAATTTAGCTTTAAAAGGGCCCAAGACCTAATGTGAATGTGTAAAACACATTACAACACTAGATCTTGAGGTGATATTAAGTCCAATTTGTCATAAATTATTCTCAAATTAATTAAGGAAAAGGTGTACTTTTCTTGTCATTACAAGGACTTAGATGGATTTGGAAGAAAGGGGACCCTAGGAGAGAAGAGTAAAAACTTTGAGAAGAAAATGGAGCTTAAAGAAGGAGGTGGAAGAGAAGAGAGATTTTAGGGAATTGGGCATCAGGTGGATGCCTTATGGCTTACCGCTTGCTATGAAATGGTAAACGGTAAAGGGGAAGACTGATCCCCGATGCTCAAAAAATAAACACAACTGTTTTTCTAAAATCACGTCAAGGGTTGGGGGAAGGTCTTGCCTCTTACGAAGAAAGAAAGAAAGGAGGAAAGGGGAAGCTTGATCCTTGATGCTCGAAAAATAACACTTGGTTGATTTTTCAAAAGCATATCGGGAATTGGGGGTAGGATGTCAGGCTTACTTCTTACCTTAACAAAGGTAAGAGGTAAAGGGAAAGGCTGAGGTCTAACCCCTAAAAGATCAACACTTAGTTGATTTTCAAAAGGAAGGAAAACGGTAGAGGGAAAGGGTTAAGACTGATGGGCAAAACCTGAAATGCCAAAGGGAGAAATGGAAGAAAAGGGAAAGAAGAAGGAGATTGGGGGCAATAAAAGAGGGATGCAAGGAAGCAAGCAAGCGACAACCTGAAGGTTCGAAAACACAACACTTAGCCACTTTTAGGACCCTTCAAGGAGAATTCATGTAAGATGGCCCATGTAGGATCTCTAAGATCGATTATCAGTGATGGGTCATCTAAGGGTGGCATGAAATGACAACGTTTATGGCAATTTTTGTGGGATGATCACCTACTAATCATGGAATCCAGAGGCCTTATCGGTCCATTGGACATAGAGTCATGTGGGAAAAAATTCAATAGTTGGGTCTCCCAAAGGCAAAACAAAACATTTGCAGGCCAACACTTGGAGAAAATCATGGGAGCTAGGAGCATACATTCCCTTAAGTAGAATGTAGGGTGTGCAAGGGAACTTCATGGAAAGCAAAATAACTGCAATATGTACATGAAACTAATAGGAAGAAAAAAATGGAAATTTGCCTCTATTAGAGATGAACCTTTTGAAGGAGTTGATCTCCCTCAAACCATAGTTGCAGACTTCACCTAATTGCAACCATTGAAAACTCTTGCTAGTATGCATAGGACTACCCAAAATTCTTGCAAGGTGAAGGACCACTTCATGATAAACTTTTCCATTGTAAGGGAACCATATGATGCAACTGTTAAACTCATCTGACATTGGTGCCCTAGGAGAACATACAATAGTAGGGGTGAACGTTTTTGAAGATAGGCCAACATCCAAGAGAAAACCTTCTGTATAGGGAAAATAACTCACCTCACAAAAGGATAGGTCATTACCATGACCACTGACCTCCTCATTGCATGAACTCAAACAAAAAAGAGAAAGTTTATAGCTCACATGGTGATGCAAACTATGCTAAATATGTTTGTTGATATGCACAATGAGTCTCTTCTTCATGCACCTCAAATGAAAAGCTTTGAAGCTCACAAATACTATCAAATTGAGCAATAGGAGCATCACTATCCAAGAAAATGTGTGGACTTGCTCAATGAGAACTAAATTACTTGTATTGATGCACACTTCATCAACACAAAGCTCAGATTTTTGAGACACTTTAAGTGAAGAACTAAATTCTTCAGATTGCCTCTATTTTAATCTCTTATTGGCAATTTGCTGCAACAAAATCAGACTCTTGACATGTAATGGTTGCCACATCCTCCTTTGTTTCCTCACTCTTATGTTGCTACCCTCTTTCCTCCTCTTTTGGGGGTGAAGGATTGATATCCAACCTTGAACAAAAATCTTCTAAATCATCTCAAAAGAGGTCCACCTAAAAAATGTAGACCTCATTAGATAGTGTATTTTCCTCCACTATAACAGGGGCTAAACATGTTTGTTGTTGCTGCACCAAAACCATAGAGTTGTTATCATCCATCAGCCGAAGCCAAGTTGCTCAGAGGCTTCTACTAATGTAGGTCCTCATTTTAAATAAAAAAGGAAGGACATCAAAAGAGAGGACTGGTTCCTCTACTATATCAATTTCCTTTACTTGTATAGTGTCTTGCTGCTGCAACTGATTATCTTCAACTTTTTCTTGCAACAAACAAAAGCACTCATTGTTAAGATCACATGAAGGCTCCTCAAGAACAACCTCTTCACTCCTATCTTGAAACATTTCCTTATTTTGTTCTTCTAACCAATTAGGATCCCAAACAACTGGTCTACCTTTAAAGAGTGGAATAGGAAAAGGGGGAGCAAAATAGTAAAAAGGGCATTGAAACTCTTGTTGAAGCTCTAGAAGGGGCTGCTCAATAGGAGTAAAAGGCCGAGCCTCCTCAAGGATTGGTTCTTGTGAAGAATGAAGTATATTAAAACTTGGGATATCCAGCATAGGAGATCTACTTAATGGAATAGAAGGTTGAAAATGAGTTTCAAGAGGCTAATTAGGATTCTTGAAACCAAGAAATTTATGCTTGCAAACCTACTACATAATAAGTTGTTCTAGAACAAAAGGAGGGCTAATGGGAGTTTCAAGAGGTTTGTTAGAGTTCTTGAAACTTACAAAATTATGCTTTCTTACCTCCTCCTTAGCAGGCTATTTTGGAACTGATGGAGGTGTTTTTCTGAAACTAGGCACACAAGGGGATACTTGAGACTTAGACAATTATGCTAGAGAAATGGAAAGTCTGAGTTGCTCTTTCCTAGCACCAACATCCCTTTCTATATACTCCTCATGTTTCCTTCTTTGTGCCTCCAACTGATACTCATACCTCCACTAAGCTTCTATGTTTTGTTGCTGAGGATAGTGAGCTTGATGGACAAACTCATCCTGTTGTGGGAAATGACCTTGTTGCACATGATAGTCTTGATTAGCCCACTCCTCCTACTGTAGGTCAAAAGCTTGTTCCTCCTTAATCTCAATCAGTTGTCTATAGAGATCCCTCATCATTGACATGAGTTCACTTGTACTTTGGGGTTGAAAGGAAGAACAAGGAACCTCTTGGGATTATTGATATGAATTTGTAGGCATCTAGGAAGATTGAGCAGGGTGAGGTGGGTGGTTAGGATTTTGAAAAGATTGAAAACCCACAACAACAGTGTTATGTGAAATGGAATGGGGGGCATAACCAACCTGATATGGCTGATGGGGAGGAACAAAGTTGGCATTTTCGTGGTATGGGGGAGTTTACATATAGTTTCCATTAAAATTTGACATTTTTATGCATAGGGAAAGATGGAAACCCAATGAAAATTATAAAATAAGAGTAGAGGATTTCCCAACCACATATTTTGGGTACGTACCAATAGAGTCACCCAAATGATGTTGTGGAGTCACTAGGTGCTTGTAGAACTGCCTCCAAAGGCTGAAATGTTGAAGAAGGCACCACTTCCTCAATAGGATGAAATAAAACTAGCACTACTTAACTAGTAGATTTGAGTGGAGTTGCCATGGTGTTAAAAGGAAGTCCTCAAAAGGTAAGATACTTTGGAGAAAACACAAAATTATTCAGCAAAGAGAAAGTAGTCCCATTGGGTGTGCCAAAAACTATTGTCACATGAAATCACACTCTACTGATGACACAATGGAAACGGCCTCAAGATGTGGGACCTTTGCATGTATGAGGTTGAATATCGAAAGAAGGATGGATTCCTCTTTCAATCCAAGTGCAATGTGTTGGTCCAACCCAACACATGAAATCCTACCACTATCCTACTCCAATAGCTCACAGTGGGAAAAGGGGGAGAAGGAAAGCGTGAAAGGGAAATGGAGGTGGTACACTAACATGGAATGTTGTTTCTTCTTGTTGAGATTGTACAACAACATGTTGAAGAAGGACCAGGGGATTCACATAGTTCTCTATTTGGACAATTTCAAAGGCAAACATGAAGGTTAGGGTTTGATAGGGTGTTGCAAGGAAAGCAAGATTCCGAAAACAACAACTATAAACAATTTGACTCAAAATGTATGCATGGAAAAAGATAAAGAAGCACTTAGATATGTAGGTAATGAACTTGCACAACATACAAAAGTTGAGAAAATGAAATCTTAGTCAATTTCATTGATGTAGAGGAAAAAATCCAATCTTTACAATTTTTCCAAGGAAAAACCCTGGAGGAGCCAAAAGAAGAACCCTTGAAATGAATACATTTATTGCCTTTATGGATCATGCATAACTTAGAACCACAACTTGAAACCTAACCCTAACCAAGGTTAGGAATGAAGGTTGTGTGTGAAAGAATGGAGCCATCATGTGAAAATCATGATTAGGGCATGGATTCATCAAAAAAGGTCAACAATCTGCAATAAATGGGCATGGACGCCCATGAAATCCACTTGCAAAATTCAGAGAATGAATTGAATGTTTTCCTTGAAGCCCAAAAGTTGAAACAGATAGCTGAAAAAGTGATTCAAACATTAATGGAATCACCCATTCAAATTCATTGAAATTCAAGGCATCGAGCCTGAAAGGAAACCTTTACTATGCATTAAATGGTCCATAGGCCCAAAAAATAGCACCCTGTTGGACATCAAACCTCAAGGATGAGGTTTACTATTTACTGCTTAGCAAGGAAAAAAAGAGGAGAAAAGGGAAAACACGAAACCCTGAAAGGACTCATTGACCATTGGAGATTGGGGGTTAGGCTTATCGCTTATCGCTTATCAAAGACAAGGAAAACTGGCACAAGGTAAGATAAAAGTTTGATATTTGAAAGTTCGAACAAAGGATAGATGAATTTGCAAGAAAGGGGACCTTAGGGAGAAGAGTAAAACCTTTGAGAAGAAAATGGGGCTTAAAGAAGAAGGCAAAAGAGAAGAGATATTTTTGGGAGTTGGGTATTGGGTGGATGCCTTACAACTTACCGCTTACCATGAAATGGTAAACGGTAAAGGGGAATATCGATCCCTGATTCCCAAAAAAAAAAAAAAAACTTAGTTGTTTTTCTAAAAGCATATTGGGGGTCGAGGGAAGGTCTTACCTCTTATGAAGAAAGAAAGAAAGGTGGAAAGGGGAAGCCCCATCCCTGATGCCCGAAAAACAACACTTGGTTGATTTTCCAAAAGCTTATCGGGAATCCGGGGTTGGATGGTAGGCTTACCTTTTACTTTAACAAAGGTAAGAGGTAAAGGGAAAGGTTGAAGTTCGACCCTCGAAAGATCAACATTTGGTCTATTTTTAGAATGAAGGATAGGGGGTAGAGGGAAAGGGTTAAGCCTGATGGGAAAAACTTGAAATGCCAAAGGGAGAAATGGAAGGAAAGGGAGAAGAAGGAGATCGAGGGTGATAGAAGAGGGATGCAGGGAAGCAAGCAAGGGACATCCCGAAGTTTAAAAAAAAAAAACACTTAACCACTTTTAGGACCCTTCAAGGAGAATTCATGCAAGATGGCCTTGTAGGATCTATGAGATTAGTTATCAGTGATGGGTCATCTAAGGATGACATGAAATGACAACATTTATGGTGATTTCTGTGAGATGATTTCCTACTAATCATGGAATCCAGAGGCCTTATTGGTCCATTAGGCATTGAGTCTTGAGAGAAAAAAATTAATAGTTGGGTCTTCTAAAGGAAAAACAAAACATGTGCAGACCTACACTTGGAGAAAAGCATGGGAGCTAGAAGCATACATTCCCTTAAGGAGAATGTAGGGTGTGCAAGGGAACTTCATGGAAATTAAGACAATTACAATATATATATGAAACTAATAGGAAGTAAAAAATGAAAAATTTCCTTGGTTAAAGATGAACCTTTTTAAGGAGTTGATCTCCCTCAAACCATAGTTGCAGACTTCACCTAGTTGCAACCACTGAAAACTATTGACAACATGCATGGGACTACACAAAACACCTGCAAGGTGAAGGACCACTTCACGGTAAACTTTTCCATTGGAGGGGAACCACATGGTGCAAGTGTCAAACTCATCTGACAATGGTACCTCAGGTGAACATACAACAACAGGGGTGAACATTTATGAAGATAGGCCAACATCCAAGAGCAAGCCTTCTGTAGAGGGAAGAGAACTCACCTCACAAAAGGATAGGAAATTACCATGACCATTGACCTCCTCATTGCATGAACTAAAACAAAAAGAGAAAGTTTCTTGGTCATGTGGTGATGCAAAATATGTCAATCCTATTTTTTGATATGCACAAAGATTCTCTTCTTCATGCACCTCAAATGAAAATCTTTGAAGCTCAAACATACTATCAAATTGTGGAAGAGGAGCATCACTTTCTAAGAAAATGTGTGGCCGCTAAATGATAACTGAATTACTCATGTATTGATGCACACTTCATCAACACAAAACTCAGATTTTTCAGACACTTCAAGTGAAGAATTGAATTCTTCAGATTTCCTATATTTTAATCTCTTCTTGGCAATTGGATGCAACAAAATCAAACTCTTGGCATGTAATGGCTGCCACATCCTCCTTTGTTTCCTCACTCTTATGCTGCTCCCTCTTTTATCCTCTTTTGGGGGTGAAGGATTGACATTCAATATTGAACAAAAAGCTTCTAAATCATCTCAAAAGAGGTCCTCCACCTCATAACTATAAACCTCATTAGATAAGGGAGTTTTGTCCACAAGGGCTAAACATGTCTATTGCTACTGCTCTAGAACCATGGAGTTATCATCATCCATCAAGCTGAAACCAAGCTTCTCAAAGGCTTCTACTGATATAGGTATATGTGATCTATCATCCTCATTTTCAATAAAATAAGGAAGGACATCAAAAGAGAAGATTGGATCCTCTTCTATAACAATTTCCTTTACTTGTATAGTGTCTTGTTGCTGCAACTGATTGTCTTCAACTTTTTCTTTTAACAAACCAAGGCACTTATTGTTAAGAGCACACATAGGCTCCTCAAGAACAACCTCTTCACTTCTAGCTCGAAACATTTCCTTCTTTTATTGTTTTGACCAATTAGGATCCCAAACAACTGGTCCACCTTTAAAGAGTGAAATAGGAAAAAGGGGGAGCAAAACGGTCAAAAGGGAATTAAAACTCTTATTGAAGCTCTAGAAGGGGTCACTCAATAGGAGTAATAGGTTGAGCCTCCTCAAGGATTGGTTCTTGTGATGAATGGAGGCTCTTAAAACTTAGGATCTCTAAAATAGGAGATATACTTGATGGCATAGGAGGTTGAAAATGAGTTTGAAGAGGTTGATTAGGATTCTTGAAACTAAAATTTTTGTGCTTGCAAACCTCCTGCACAATAGGTTGTTTTGGAAGAAAATGAGAGCTAATGGGAGTTTTAGGAGGTTTGTTAGGGTTCTTGAAACTTATAAATTTATGCTTTCTTACCTCCTCCTTAGCAGGTTGTTCTAGAACTAATGGCAGTGTTTGTCTAAAACTAGGCACACAAGGGGATACCTAAGTCTTGAGCAATTGTGTTAGAGCAAGGGAAAGTTTTAGTTTCTCTCTTCCAACAACATCCCTTGATGTATACCCCTTATGTTGTCTTCTTTGTGCCTTCAATTGCTGCTCATACCTCCATTGAGCTTCCGTGTTTTGCTGCTGAGGATACTAAGCGTGATGGAAAAAAACATTTTGCTCTAGGAAATAACCTTGTTGACAATAACTCCTAAAGAAGCTGCAAATAAGTGTTAATATAAGGTTCCCAGCCTATATTAAAATAATTTACAAAAAAAATCCAAGATCAAGATGTAAATCAAAATATAAAACAAATGAAGACCTCTTTATTACCTCCTAAAAAATCTCAAGAAATGGAAGAAATTTATAATTCTTGTCCTCCACCATAAGAAAAGAAAGAACAAGATATGTCTCATCCTTCATCTCTATATTCTAAACAAGAATAGGAAAGTAATATTTAATAATACCATTGCTACACCTTCTAAATAAACTTCCTCCATATGGATCTAAAAGTAATAGGAACAAGTGGATCCTACTCCAAAAAAAGAGAGAGTAGTAGATAACCAATGTTAACATACCCATACCTTATTTCCTCAATTTTATTTACCAAAATTGATATTTGTTATCATGAGGAGATTGACTTACTTGAAGTTAGTTACAAGATAAATTTTTTTAATCCTACTTTCTCATGTTATGTGAAACATGACCATGTATCATGCTAACATGATTTATGATCATTATTTATTTTCCTAATGCTTATCATGATCTGGCATATAATATTTATTTTTCCTACAAGATCCTTATCTATCACTTTGACTACTTTAATGGCCCTACTTGGGAGAAACTTTGAGTGCATATTACTAGTTAATATTATATGGATTTTATGAGCATACATTAGTATCCTTTTATGGTGTCAAAAATTAATATCATTACATTCCTATATGGTTTTGAATCCTTCCAAGATTACATTATTTTCATGTATATTTAATTATACTATTCAAATTAATTATATTCTTTACTTGCAACTAATTGAAGGGGATGCATTTAATGTAATATTGTTCCTTCTTAAGTGTGGTTGTAGAGAGGTTATCTAATGATCAAATCCCATTCCAAGTGGTACCACATTACTTTAGCTTCCCTAATGCAGTATCCATAAGTTTTTTCTCCTTGGGTAGTATCCTTTGTTCCAATATTTAAGTGCATGGAAATGGAGGACAAAAATGGGTTAAAAGTGACAACTTTTTTTCTTGAAATTGGATAAGATAGAACTCAATGAATAATTTGAGATGATTCCACTCAAAAATTAAATATGTGATGAGAATAAGAATTGTAGCACTCCAAATCTAGTTTCTAAATCATTAAGGCTTTTAAAATGGTTAGGACTAAGTGGGTGAAACACTAAGAATTCACATAATTAATCCTATTTTTATCATTGAACTATAACACATCTAGTGTGTATCCCTCGAACCCGCCAATTTTTTTTTTGTGTTAAGTATTTTTTAAAATCAATTGGTAGAAATATAATTAAGAGTGAGTACTAGATCATACATACACATATACATATATATTAATTTTTCAAATGAATACATTTCCTAAAAATAGTACATCATCAAGTGTGTGTGTGTTAGATAACTTCCACAAAATGAATTAAAATGCAATTTTTCAATGTGTATAAAATAAAGCATAGAATGTCGTGCTTGCGACACCTGTCACGTAAAAAAAGTTTACCAGACACACTGCAGTTTATAAGAGGATGAATACTCGATTGATTCCTGCAGTCTAAAAAATAAAATAAAATAAAATAAAGCATATAATAATATTATAATTTAAAATAATAATTAAATGAATAAAAATTATAAAGAAAAACCAATGCATATATATTTAAGGAATGAAGATACTATTAAAACAAAATAAAAATAAAAACCTTAATGTACATACATTCTATTTGATCAATGAAGTGTAACCATGGATGTTGTTACCTTTAATTCACTTCACAAAAATTGGTTGTTTTTTGTGCTTCTAAATAGAACACAACTCTAGAAATTTATAGATTTTTTGAAAAAAGGGATTAAAATAAAGTGTCCATGAACATGATGAGATATTACAATTTTTTTTTACATATCTATTCTATTTGTATAATTAATATATTTCCATATTCATAGAGATGTTGAGGATGTAGTCTATACTAGTATACCTATATTTTAAAAATATATGTAAAGTACGCCGAGAGATATCCTTCTCAAGACGTCTATTTTTAATCAATTGAACCTTAACCCAAATTGAAGCTTAACTCTAACCATAAAGCTATTTGAACCCTAATCGGAACCCTATTTGAAGTTGGTTTGGATTATTGGCTCATAGACAAGGACAAATTCCCTAGAAGAGTGTCTTTCAAGTTTGAAAAAGTGTAGATGGAAAACCCAAACTTCAAGTTGGTTTTCACTAACTCCTGGCTCACCCAAATAGTTGATCATCGCACTAAGATATGCATATTCAACAAAAAAGTTAAAATTCATAAAACTTAGAGTGAAAGAATGGAATATTGATTTTTTATTAAATCATAATCTTGATTTAGTCATAACTATAATTGAATCATAACTCTAATTGAATCAAAAATCTACTTGAACCCTAACCCTAACACTAATACTAACCCTTAGCCTAATTTAACCCTACCCCCAACCCTAACCTTAACCCTTACCCTAATTAAATCTTAAGCCTAATTGAATCTTGATTGAACCTTAACCCTAATTGTCCCATAACCAGGTAACTCTAATTGAACTCTAGCCCTAACTTTGAATGTAACTCACACAAACTTCAAGAGTTTTATAGATAAAATATACCAAGATGGATGTATGAACCTAGGTAAAAGAGATTTGATGACTTAAAGTCAAGTTGCTTCATAGCCAAGTTAAATCTTGTAAAATTTCTTCATATGAACTTTAGGAGGGACAAAGCTTATCCAAATCTCCAAAAATAGGTCCCAACATGAACCTATCCCATAGGCATTCAACCTAGGGACTTTTTCACTTAATAATGAAAAAGATTCACTAAATAACATTTTAAAATATCCTTCTACGCAACCTTGTTTCAAAAGCAGTAATCAAGTATCCATATATTTTTATTTTTTATACATTTATTAAAAAAAATAAAAAATTATAATTATTTTTATCTATTTTAATAATGAAATTTGAATACCCATGCTAATTCCAATTTAATTTTAGAACAATTTTAATAAACATACATATTGACAAAAGCACTCCCATGTAAGGTGGGCACATTTTTCAATCCCTTCTTCCACCATCCAATCCTCCACTCACTCATTTCTATCCATTTAACTTGACTTTATCCATACATTCTCATTATTATATATTTACTATAATTAGCTTTCTATTACACTCGTGTCCACACATATTCCTATATATTTTACATCGAAGGCATATCCAATTTGAGAGAGATCAACCTAAAATTTAAAATTGAAATAATTGACCTCTTTCCACAGCACCTGGCCAACGATTGAAAATAAGTGCACTATCGATCTTATTATTTTTCCACCATTTTTCGGCCACTTAATGGTGTCGCTCACCCACCCACGCACAACTTAAATTCTAGCACTGTAGAAGTTAGCTACTACAGGATAAGAAGACATGGGTTTTCAGAGCTTGTCACACTGTTTCACTGTATGCAAAAAAATAGAAAATGCACAAAATGGGTATGTTGAAAAGGTTTTAGAATATTTCAAACAAATGCAATTGGCAGGTGTAAATCCAGAGTCCTCAACAATTTCCAGCATCCTCCCTGTCTATGCTGAAATGGGAGCTTTGGAACAAGCTATGCACACCATTCGCATGATAAAAGATAGAGGGGTTTCGTAAGATGATGTATTCGCAACTTCTCATGTATGCAAAATGCTGATGGACAGACAAGGCACACAAAATTTTTGAGTTAATTCCTTAAAGAAATGAGTTCTTGTGGAATGCCCTGATTGTAGGATATTCACAAAATGGATTTGTAGAAAAGGCTTTAGAAACTTTCAGGCATATGCGGCTGATGGGCTTAAAGCCACACTCTACAACCTTTGCCAACATCCTTGTAGCTTGTGTTGAATGGGAGCTTTGGAACAGAGTATGGACATCCATCAAAACATCTAAAGGATAGAGGAATTTGGTCAGATGTAGTTACAACCAGAGCGGTAAACATGTGTGCAAAATGTGCAAGCATAAACAAGGCACACGAACTGTTTGACAATGTGCCTCAAAAGAAATTTGGTCACATTGAATGCTATGATTGCAGGACATGAAAAAAATGGATTTGTTGACAAAGATTAAGAAACTTTCAAGAAAATGAAATTGGTAGTTGTAAAGCCAACATTCTCCCCGCCTATCCCAAAATGGTAGTTTTGGAACATGGTATAGATTTGATGGAAGGGGGAATTTTGTCAAATAATATAGTTGGAAATGCTTTGATAAACATGTATGGAAAATGTAAAGCATAGACAAGGCTTGTGAACTATTTAAAAAAGTGCATCAAAGAAATGTGGTGTTGTTTGTAGGATATGCACAAAATGGATTTTGCAAGGATGTTCTCATAATATTTGAAATAATGAATCACTCTCGAACATACTATAACAATATAAGCTTTGCTTGTGTTATTTGCATATGTAGCCGTTCAGGTTTAGGGGATGAGCGTTTATATATTTCAAGAACACCTTAAACTTTATGATTAAGATGCCAATTAAACATGTGATGGTTGTGTGGATGTGTTTTCTTGACCCTTACAAATCACATATGGATATAGGTTTTAGAGTATTTACAATGATGTTACTTTTTTACTTGGATCCTAAAAAAATTGCTACTTATTGTTTTCTCTTAAAAATCTATGTAGATGTGGGAAGGTTGTACATATCCTGCAATCATTGCAATCCATGAGATGACATCTTCTTCAAAACTTAAGGTATTATGTTAAATAGTTAATGTGCCTTGTTAATGATTCCATTTTTTGAATGCATGTCTACTATGGTAGTTGTGACTATAATATTTGACAAATTATCTCTCTCGACCTCTCCCCTCTTTGTATATCCCTCTCTTTCTCAAGTCCTCTCTCTCTGTTCTTTAAGTCTCACTCTATTTTTTCCTCTATCTCCTTACCCCCCCTCTCTACACTCTTCCCCCCTCTATCTCTCCCTCTTTCTATCTGTATCCCTCCCTCTCTCTCTATTGCAACATAACATGAGCTTGTTGGTTATGGAGCTCATTTAGAGGTTTTGTTTCAGTCATGTTTGGATCCCTATAAAAATATGCATAGTTGATTTGAAACTATCACTTCTCCATTGAAACTTATGTTGCAAAAAAAAAATCATTTTCTAAATGCCCTGCCAATTGACCTTTGCAAAATGTTTACAAAAAGATAGACCCAATTTTTTCCTAATTGACCTTCCACAACTCTTCGACGTACCCATTGCACACCAAGGTGTGATTGCCAGTTTCACACCATCTTGAAAATGAACCAATTGGAAATTCTATGCATTGCAAGGAACATCATTCTAAGAATCTTTTCTTTGGAGCACAAGTATAAACTTGTGTTTGCATCAAATCATTCTATGACATAGAAGATTATAACTAGTCTTTTGAAATTTTTACAACTATAATAAAGTGTCCATGAACATGATGAGATATTGTAAAAAAAGATTACATATCTATTCTATTTGTATAATTAATATATTTCCATATTCATAGAGATGTTGAGGATGTAGTCTATATTATATACTAGTGGAACTGTTGCTATAACTACTCTTCTCCTTCCTTAGAATTAGCGTTGACTAGGACAAGCATTCATTTTATTCCAATCTCACATGTAATCTATAGTCATATATGGCAATTTACTGCACACACCCTTTCCAAGTATTGACTTGGGAATTCATGATACAATCTTCCTCTTGATTGCCCTTGCATCATTTGATAATATATTAGCCTCTTAATTAACCTCCCTAAATGTATATTGAATATTAAAATCATTGAAATAGTTTATAAGGGGCCATGAGCTTTTTAATATATTTTCAATTTTGCAATTAGGGGAGTATTTTTCCTAATTGCATTAATTATAATATAATAAATCTCCTTTTATCTAAATATGATTTCTTTCAAAAAAAAATAAAAAATCGTATCATTCTAATATAAAGACTAGTGCTTGTGCTTTGGCTTTATTGTTGGAGCTAAATTTGAGCTTCTTGGATCTTATAACTAATAGTTTCTCTTGTGAATTCAACATAATGTAATCTAATCCTATTTTTTTGGGGTGCCCTCTAGTAGCTCCATCAAAATTATGTGCATTCAACATAATATGTGTGACTTAGGTTGATTGTGTGATTTGTAGAAATGACCTCAATTTTTTTATTTTTTAAATTCAAATTTAGAGTTGAAACACCCTTTCAATTAGCAATTTTATTTTAAATTTAAGAATGAAAATTTCACTTTCCACCTTTGTATTTGTATGTAAGAACTGGCCCTTGTTCATTTTCAACCACCTAGCATCGAGAGTTCATAAAATAATCTCATAGCTATAATCATTTGAACAATAAATCAAAGATATTATTACTACATTATCTACTTGCATCATCTAGTATAGTTTTTATATATTTTTTTATTATCTTCAATCATTTATAAAATTCACTGACTTGATATCTTAAGGGTTTGACCAAGAGGAAAAATATCCCCTAATCATTAGTAAACTCCTCACCACATAACTAACTTTTTAGTTTAAAAGCATAAACTTGTATTCAAAGATAATTGAAAGTAAACATTTAAAAGTTTACAAAGATTAGATTCATGCATCTAGATCACATTTATAATCAATGTAGGTCAAATAAGTAGGTGTGAGATTGATCCAATAGTTGTAAAAGAGATATTTAATGATAGACCACAAGTTTATAGATTTCAAAACATTCATTCGATTATTCCATTTTCTTATATATTGTTGAATCACTTTCAACCATCATTCATAATATTTAAAATTATATTTCTAATTAAATATCTTATTTATCGAATTTTCACATTTATTTTAAAATTTTAATCTAAATAACTATTGACATTAAAACTATTATCCTAAGATATTTATCTAATTATAATTATTTAATTACTTTACTCTAGATTTTTATAAAAAATAATTTTATTTTCCCTTTCAAAATTAACAAATTTTTGCATAGAAATAATGACAACTATAATTTTATTAATTTGATAAATAAAAAAAAATATTATAATTAGTATCCAATCATCTTCTAATGATAATAGTAATGTCATGTAGATGATTCTATTTTTATATAAATGCACTATAAGAATTAAATAGTTATAATATAAGCCTTTATGGACTATAAAAGAACATGTGTTCAAAGTAGAAGATGTGATATTCTCCTATATTTAAGTTTAGGTTAAACAAAGCGGGGTTGGATTTATAATACGTCCAAGATATTCCAAACCACTAGGATAGTGTTCTTTTCACCATGAGTTGTCTCTCACTCAATTAGCATCCTACCAACCCTCACTAGAAAGACTTCAATGGCAATATAGTTCACACAATTTATGTGGAGCCTTCTATAGAAAAAAAATATCTATGGTTCTATCCTACCAAAAATATGATTTGCTTCCTCCCTTAAGTACAATAAAGTGTTGTTAAATCTTAAATTATACACATTATTATTTTTAATTATTTGTTTACCTTTCAAAATTTAATTAATAAAATTTTAAATATTTTTTAATTGAAAAAAATTATGTAATAAGAAGAAATATTTTCTTATAATATTTATCATTTTAGTTATAATAGTGTTCTTTAATATTTTTCTTAGTATGGTTGTATTTTTCTATGATGATAGAATTAACATATAATGTTTACTCCCATTTAACTTTGGGTCCATTTTGAAAGAATGTGTTGATATGATTACATAGTAACATGTGGCAATTTTTGGTGCTAAGTTTGGTTCCTTCAATTTCTTCCTCTTATTTATTTCCACTTTTGCACATTCCAATACATTTCTCCTTATCTTTTTCCTATCCACATACATTCTCATCATTTATTGACCCAAATTTATGTACAAATTGCCACCCAATCTCCCTTCCTTGAGTAATTTTTGCACATATGATTGATCTTGCATGATGTAGATCTAACTGAAAACCAAAAAATTATTAATTTGAAATTATTGACTTTCACCATTTTTTTAGCCTTCAAAGTTGGAACTTGGTACACATTGGTATGATGATTCATTATACCTTGGTATTTAAAGACATCCATTTGAACACTAATAAACTTTTTGACCATTTGGTTATCTTTTGCACTTACAAGAAGCATCTTTAAGAACATTTAGAGTTTGAGCAATAAAAGAGAATTAAAATATTGTGTTAGAATCTCCATCTAGATCACTTGCATGCTTGTTTGTTGTTTACCGATCTTTGTTATAATTATAAATATAATCTAATTAAGAGGATCAAGCTAGGAGAACTTGGCCCTTGTGATCTAGTAATCTCCCTAATGTATTTTTAAATATGACCAATCCTTAATAGTCAATGAGGAGTAGAGAATTCAATGAATTATAAAGTAGAAATATGCACTCTACTAGATTAGAACTAGAGGTTAGAGGTTAGATCCATGCGGACACATAATTGATCTCCACAATCTATAATTGACATAAGATCAATTATATTTGTACACAAAATCTCAAACAATGAGCATATCAAGATTGCCCATTTTCTATATAGAGATGTTTTCATTCCCAACAACCATTTAATTAATCTAAGTTAATTAAAGCTTATTCCTATACATTTAATTTAATTCGCCTAAAATAATCTTAAAAAAAAAAGATTGTTAACTTATATTTATCTTCTAAATTTATTTTATACTTAATGATGCAGTCAAGATTGGGGGGTCTTATCAAACTACCCAATCTTGCAGCATTATCATGTCATCCAAACCACATTAACATAATAATGGAAAAATAATTTGAAACATAACTTTATTTTAATGTTCATACATATCCGTACATGAAAATTCCCCAATAAAAAATACATATCTAGTGAAGATTTCAACAAAAAATTAAATTTAGAAATTTTACAAGGGTTTCTATGCACTTCATGCCTTCAAATCTTCAAGGTCTCTTGTCTTCAACTTCCTTGGCTTCACCTCTCTTTGTAAATCTGAGTTTTTTCTTCATCTTACAACTCTCATGGGTGCCTTGAACACATAAAACACATCTGCAACTTTCTTCAAGTCTCTTCTCCTATTCCTATTCTCTTCACAAGTTGATTTTTTTGCGCTTTCTTGGGCAACTCTCAAGAGCAACCTGCAAGTTCTTGAACTCCAACCTTGCCGATGTTGATTGCTACCTCTTGAAACAATTAAAGGTTGTATTTAAAGAGGGTTTGAACTATGTGAAAACCCAAAAGGGTGGTTTCCAAATCTGCTCTTTGATTGGCCCTTAAAATTCTTACAAAAATAAAATAAAACATAGTTTGTTGCTCCCAAAAGTTCCATTAAAAGTTGTTGAAACATATCCAATGTCTTGCTGATGTATATGCCTTTGAAAAATGAATAAAATAAATAACCAAGTCATGCTCATTCACCCCAAATTGGAAATTGAAGAGTCATTAAATTATTTTCCAAAAATCACTAGTTTTTTTCCTCCATTCTAGGAACCAAAACTGAAAGAATAAGACCAAAATGGAATGCCAAGAGTCACTTATCTTATGCACACTTACTTAGGTGCCAACTTGAGAAAATTAATAAATTTTAATTAATATTCCTTCAAAATATCCTTTGACCATGGTAAATGTACCATTTCAACCCCTAGAACCTTGAAATTGGGTAATTTTGCAAATCACATTAAACACCTTGCTTGACCTTGATGTATGAACTTGATGTATGAAATGGAAATAAATTCATCACAAATAAAACTTCACAATATGATCTTGAAGCTCAAACACATACAAAAAATGTAAAAGATTGAACATGAAAATAAAATGTTTTTTTTTGGTGATGCAGGATTGCTTGTGAGCCTGAATGCTCCTACATCAGACACACCGGGTAAGAAGTTTGTGAGCTTGGCTCACAAAATGGATTTGAGTGTTTGAAACACCCTTTGAAATATTAAACTATTTGTTACATACTCCAATGCTTTCATAGGTACCCTGCTGATTTTTTTCTTCCTTCTTCTTTTCCAACATCTTCTCGGGACATTTGCCATTCTCCTCCTACAACTCTTCTCACCACTCTTCTCTCCTCTTGTGGATTTTCACCCACCATTTACTGTCCTCCTCCTCCAAATTCTTTCTTCTCCTCTTCTCCTCCTTGGGATCCATTCCACCACAAACAGACCACCTCCACCAATTTCCACCTACAACATCCTCTATAATTTCTACAAAAATACATGCAACATCTACACACAACTCTAGAACTTCAAATTTATCCTCTACAACAACATCCTCTTTGCTGTAGGAGAACCATGTTTAAGTCATTAAATTAGAGGTCCTAGTTTGATTCTTGTGAATTTGGAGTCTTTTTGATGTAATAAGGCCATGTCAAGGACATTCTAGTGTTTTAGGAGTCATTTTGAGTCATTAGGGTGATTTGAGAGTTTATTGTGCAAAAATGAGTTAAAATTGAAAAGTTGTCAAATTTGTAAAGTTGCAAAATTGCAACAAATTTGAATATCAACGGTTAGATATTTGAAAGTTGGTTTCAAGTGGTTGAGGTCAGTTGGGATAGGTTAGTTTGGTGTCTTTGTGTTTAAAATACCTCACATATTTAGAGGTTGGGGTTGGAGAAGATGATCTTTTGAAAAAGACAATAACATTCAATGTTTTTCTTGTAAAATTCTATATTTTACCAAAAATTCTGATGCTTTTCTGATATGTATGGTTCCGTATAGGGTGATCTTGCTTTCTTATGGATTGAATCTAGTGGGAAGTAGGCCTAGCATCATTTTAGACTTTGTTTGGATTGATTTCAATTGAATTTGTGCATTTTAAGGGCAAATAAGTGAAGAACGGTCTGTATACCCTGTTTTAAGGGTTTTGAGTGAGTAAAATGTCATTTTAAGCCATTCCACCCACTTTTTTCCACTGTAACTTGGTGGAATGGCATAATTAGGGATAGGGAACATGTGTGCAAGGTTTCAAGAGTAGGGGAGGTCTGAAAGGTGGTTTTGTTTGATACCCTAGATGGCATTTTTGTGTGTTTTGGAGTAAAAAAGAGAGGTTAGAGAGGGGAAAAGTGAGTGATCCTTTGGGGAAGCAATATTTTATGTTATTTTAAGTTTGTGCAGAATTTTTTGGAGGTGTTGAGGGCATTGGATCAGTGAGGAAAGGTTTGTAAGTGGGTTTTTCAATAAAGCCTTGTGAAATTTAGGAAAATGGAGGGTTTTGGGGTTAGTGGTGTTAGAGGGCTTATCACGCCCTAAAAGTGGTGGGTTTTTTGGTTTCGTAGGCTTCTTGTGACTTACCAATGGTAATATGGGATTGAGAGGAAGATTGAAGTAGGGTTCTTTTGTAAAACCGACCTAATTGGACTAGTTGGAAATCATTCCAGTCAAGGTTTCAAGGAGGTTGTCCAAAGTGACCATAGTTGAGTTTGAGTTATGTTTAATGAATCCAAAATGGGTTCCTAAGTATGTAATTTTTTTGAGAAGGCTCAAGATACTTTAGGAGATATACCTATTTTTAGGGTTGTGGACTATTACAAGGGATTGGGGTATTTGAATGCAAGAATGGAGAAACTGATGAGGTTGTGTTTTGGAAGAGTGTTCTTTATTTGAACCTATCATGTTGATGTTGTGTTGGAGGTCAGGGAATATTTTGAAACCAAGTTTTGTTGAATTAGTGTCTTTTGGGTCTTGTGAGATCAAACTATAGTGATGAGGATTGGGTGAAGCTTGTGTTTATTCAAGTGAGTTGGAGGTTGATTGATTGTAGGACCTCCCTGTTTGAGATCAATTGGTATCAAAGCATAGGAAGTAGATCTCTTGAGGGAGAAGGTTGGAGTTTGAGCAAGGAAAAAAAGTGGAATTTGAGGAGTCAAGATGCCTCCTAAAGGAAGCATAGTTGCTAGAAAGATTGATGAGCAAGCTAGAGAATTAGAAGCCTTAAAGAGGGAGATTGTTGCATTGAAGTCTAATGTTGGGGTCACCATGGATGAAAGTGATTCTTAAGAGGAAGAAACTTTTAGTGAAGAGGAAGAGTTGGATCCAAAGGATGTGAGGATGGTAAAGCTTTTGAAGGTTGTGAAAGGTGATGGACATTTCAAAATGGATTTGCTTATGTATGGAGGTAAATTAGATGGTGAAGAGCTCTTGGACTAGATAGGAGCCAAGGAGAATTACTTTGAAAGTAAAGAAGTAGATGAAGATCACAAGGTGAAGAAGGATAAGACCAAGTTGAAAGGGCATTCTTTGCTATGGTGGAACTTTGTGCAAGATGAAAGGCAGAAAAAGGGGAAGACCAAGATTACTTCTTGGGAGAAAATGAAGAAAAAACTCAAAGGTAAGTTCCTTCCTAGTGATTACAATATTCAATTGCTTAAAAAATTGTAAAATATTAAGCAAAAGGACTTAGATGTGCAAGCGTACACCGAGGAGTTCTATAGGTTAAGTATAAGGACAAAACATGAGGAAGATGAAGAAGAAAAAGTAGCAAGGTATCTTAATGGTCAGAGGTATAATATTCAGGATGGAATAAGTTTGATGACACCAAAAATAGTTGAAGAATGTTTTCAAATGACTATAAGGGCAGAGGAAAAAGTGAAAAGAAGATAAGAAAATAGAACAAGAGGTAGAGGTAGTACTACTTGGGGCAGAGGAACCTTTTCTACTCCAAGACAGTCCAATCAAGACCAAGAAGATGCTGGTAAAGGTAAAGAACAAGTGGCTAAATCTAAAGGTGGATGGAGAGGCGAAAGAACAAGCTTTAGGGGAAGATATACAAATCAAGAGGTTCAAATGTGTTTTCAGGAAGGTGTTACAACTGTGGTGAGTTTGGTCATCCCTCCTTCAAGTGCCCTGAGAAGTTTGGTGCTACTTCAAGTGGGGGTGAAAGAAGAGGAGAACAAAGAGTCCAAATTGTGCAAGAAGATGAAGATGAAAGTGTCAATTCCCCTAGTCATGTTGTTGTACCAGAAGTTGGTGAATCTTTGATGCTGAGAAGATAACTCTTGAAGGCCTCCAAGGAGAAAGAACCTTTGCAAAGGAGAAATCTATTCAAGACCACATGCAAGAGCAAAGGTAAAGTATGCAAGGTAGTGATAGATTCGGGTTCCACTAATAATATAGTATCGAGTGAAGTGGTAGATAAGTTAAATTTGGTGAAAGTCCCTCATGAAACACCCTATAAGGTATCATGGTTAAATGATGATCACTCACTTCTAGTTAATGAACATGCTTTAGTTGAGTTTCAAATTGGAGGGTACAGAGATAGGGTACTTTGTGATGTTCTACCAATGCAATGTTTCCATTTGTTGTTTGGTAGACTGTGGAAATTTGATAAAAATTCCATGTATGATGGAAGGGATAATACATATCAGATTTAGCATGAAGGGAACACATTTACTTTGCTTCCATTGCAAGAAGAAGTTAAGGAGCAGATCAAGACAACCAAGGTGATTATGATGGGAAAGAAAGAGTTTGTGAAGGTTGAGGATGGTGAACATGAAGAGTGTGCAGTCACCCCACAAAGTGAAGATGTAAAAATAGTGAGTTTGAAAGGTGTCTTAGTATTGGAGAAGGAAAATAATTTGATGATGGCAAAGGCAGGCCAAGAGAAGGCCAAATATGGTTTGTTTGTGAAGACTCCAAACAGTTTGGAGAAGTGTGATGATATAGTGGTTGGGACAATGATTTTTCCACTTGTTGGAAGAAAGGTTGGTGGGAAGTTGTATTCTACTAGTACAAAGGTTAGTAACTTAGATAAAACAAAGGTATTTGGGTTAGAGAACTTAAGAGGAGATGTAAAGACAAGTAGTGAAGTGGAAAAGGGTGTTTGGCCAAAGCACATGAATGAGTTCAAGCATGAAAGGGTAATGAAGGAGAGAGTTCAAGTAACAAGAGGTAAATTTATATTTGTAGGTGATCAAGCAAGGATGACATCAATTTTAGTTGAGAGTAATGGTAGAAGGCATGAGGTAGGTCTGTTTGCAAGGGAGAGGCATTGGCAGGGTAGAATCAAGTGCAACTATGCAACGAATGAAGCAAGAATAGGGTATTTGATCCCATGGAGGAGATTTCTAGACCACAGAGCATTTGGAGGACCAAGAGATGTTGTGAAGGAACAAGGTTCAAGGCAGTATAGTCCTCATGGGACATGGATTTTTTTTCAGGATGGTTGTATGGTGCAGGAGCACCATGTTTAAGTCATTAAATTAAAGGCCCTAGTTTGAGTCTTGTGAATTTGGAGTATTTTTGATGTAATAAGGCCATGTAAAGTCCATTATAGTGTTTTAGGATTCATTTTGAGTCATTAGGGCGATTTGAGAGTTTATTGTGCAAAAAGGTGTTAAAATTGAAAAGTTGTCAAATTTGTAAAGTTGAAAAATTGCAACAAATTTGAATATCAACGGTCAAATATTTGAAAGTTGGTTTTAGGTGGTTGAGGTTAGTTGGGATAGGTTAGTTTGGTGTCTTTGTGTTTAAAAGACTCACACATTTTGAGGTTGGGGTTGGAGAAGATGATTTTTTGAAAAAGACAATAAAATTCATTGTTTTCCTTGCAAAATTCTATATTTTACTATAAATTCTGATGGTTTTCTGATTTGTACAGTTCCGTACAGGGTGATATTGATTTCTTATGGATTGAATCTGGTGGGCAGCAGGCCTAAAATCATTTTAGACTTTGTTTGGATTGATTTCAATTGAATTTGTGCATTTTAAGGGAAAATAATTGAAGGCCGGTCTGTATACCCTGTTTTAAGGGTTTTGAGTGAGTAAAATGTCATTTTAAGCCATTCCACCCACTTTTTTCCACTTTAGCTTATTAGAATTGCATAATTAGGGATAAGGAACATGTGTACAAGGTTTCAAGAGTAGGGGAGGTATGAAAGGTGGTTTTGTTTGATGCCCTATATGGCATTTTTGTGTGTTTTGGAGTAAAAAAGAGAGGTTAGAGAGGGGAAAAGTGAGTAATATTTGGGGGAAAATATATTTAATATTATTTTAAGTTTGTGTAGACTGTTTTGGAGGTTTTGAGAGAATTAGATCGGTGAGGAAAGGTCTGTAAGTGGGTTTTTCAATAAACCCTTGTGAAATTTGGGAAAATGGGAGGTTTTGGGGTTAGTGGTGTTAGAGGGCTTATCATGCCCTAAAAGTGGCGAATTTTGTGGTTTGGAAGGCTGGTTGTGACTTCCCAATGGTAATTTTGGATTGAGAGTAAGATTGAAGTAGGGTTCTTTTGTAAAACCAGCCTAATTGGCCTACTTGGACAATGTTCCAGTCAAGGTTTCAAGGAGATGATCCAAAGTGACCATGGTTGAGTTTGAGTTATGTCTAATGAATCCAAAATGGGTTCCTAAATATGTAATTTTTTTGAGAAGGCTCAAGGTGCTTTAGGAGATATACCTGTTTTTAGGGTTGTGAACTACTACAAGGGATTGGGATATTTGAATGCAAGAATGGAGAAACTGATGAGGTTGTGTTTTGGAAGAGTGTTATTTATTTGAACCTATCATGTTGATGTTGTGTTGGAGGTTAGGGAATATTTTGAAACCAAGTTTTGTTGAATTAGTGTCTTTTGGGTCTTGTGAGATCAAACTACAGTGAAGAGGATTGGGTGAAGCTTGTGTTTATTCAAGTGAGTTGGAGGTTGATTGATTGCAGGACCTCCTTGTTTGAAATCACTCTTGTACTCTCACTATGGAAGAATAATCACAAATGAAATAAAATTTTCATATATTACCTCTTTTTCCTTTGTTGCAACATTTATCTTCTTTCCTCCATTAGCAAGCTCACCAAACCACTCTTCTTCTACTGCTAAAATCTGCAACATTAAGTCATCATTGTCTTCACCATTTGCAATATCTTCACATTCCATTGTTGAAATAATATCTACTAAAGACGCATCTTCATGATCTTCTACCATCATCACTGCTACACTTGTATCCTCTTGTTCATTCTTTTATTCTTCTTTCTCCATTCCTTCCTCATGGAATGTCTTTGCTGTAACCTTATTCTTTCCTTCCTCTTTCAATATGTATTCTTCTTCATTACTATCTATTGGAATCTTTGCTTCATCTTTTCTTCTACCTGCACATGAAAAGGCATTAGAAAATTTATAGGATTCAACTTCTCCCATCTTCTTTATCCTCTACATACAACTCTGGAACTACAACTTTATCCTCTACAACAAAATCCTCTTCTACTCTCACTATATGGTAGAATAATCATAAATAAAATCAAAATGTTCATATATTACCTCTTTTTCTTTTGATACAAAATTTATCTTCTTTCCCCCATTAGCAAGCTCACCAAACCACTCTTCTTCTACTGCTAAAATCTACAACATTAAGTCATCATTGTCTTCACCATTTGCAATCTCTTCACATTTCATTGCCACAATCACATTTGCTAAAGATGAATCTTCATTCTCTTCTACCATCATCACTACTACACTTGTATCCTCTTGTTCATTCTTTTTTTCTTCTTTCTCCATGCCTTCCTCATGACATGTCTTCACTATAACCTTATTCTTTCCTTCCTCTTTCAATATGTATTCTTCTTCATTACTATCTATTGGAATCTTTGCTTCATATTTTCTTCTACTTGCACATGAAAAGGCATTAGAAAATTTATAGGATTCAACTTCTCCCATCTTCTTTTATTTTTCTTTCCTCTTTCCTTTCATAATACTTTCCTCCAAGACCTCTAACCTTCTTGATATTTCTGCAAACTTATTCCAATTAGCTCAACTGTCTTCTTCTAAAATTCTTTCTCTCCTCTCAATGAAAAGAAATTTTTACAGCCCTACCCAAGGCCAACCTTATGCTCTTCTTCCTTGACATTTCTACAAACACTTGCAACCCACTCACAATTTACAAAAAAACCTACAAAACCCAACAAAGACAACAAAGATTCTGGAAGATGTACATCTCAAAACTCCCTCCACCCCCTTTCACATAGTGGAGGATGTTTATACACCTTCTACCCAACCTTATCTCTATTGAATGATAGCTCAAATCAATTACACAAAAATAATCATCATATCTCATCAAACCCTATCTCTCTCAAATCTTAAATCCTTCTCTCCACAACATTCTAGTATCATACCTGCTCTAATACCAATTGATGCAGTCAAAATTGAGGGGTCTTATCAAATTACCCAATCTTGTAGCCTTATCATGTCATCCAAACCACATTAACATAATAATGGAAAAATAATCTGAAACATATATTTATTTCAATGCACATACATATCCGTAGATGAAAATTCCTCAAGAATAATTACATATAGTGAGGATTTCAACAAGAAATTAAATTCAAAAAATTTACAAGGGTTTCTAGGCACTTCATGTCTTCAAATTTTCAAGGTCTCTTGCCTTCAACTTCCTTGGCTTCAATCCTCTTTGTAAATCTTATTTTTTTCTTCATCTTATAGCTCTCATGGCTGCCTTGAACACATAAAACACATCTACAACTTTCTTCTTCTCTTCTCCTATTCCCATTCTCTTCACAAGCTGATTTTTTTGCACTCTTTCTTGCACAACTCTCAAGAGCAACTTGCAAGTTCTTTCTCCAACCTTGTTGATGTTGGTTGCTACCTCTTGACACCATTAAAGGTTTTATTTAAAGAGGGTTTGAACTATGTGAAAACCCAAAAGAATGGTTTTTAAATCAGCTCTTTGATTGACCCTTAAAATTCTTACAAAAATGAAATAAAACATAGTTTGTTGCTCCCAAAAGTGCCATTAAAAGTTGTTGAAACATATCCAATGTAATTCTGCTATATATACATTTGAAAAATGAATAAAATAAATAACCAAGTCATGCTCATTCATCCCAAATTGGAAATTGAAGTCGTTAAATTATTTTCCAAAAATCACTAGTTTTTTTCCTCCATTCCATGAACCAAAACTAAAAGAATAAGACCAAACTAGAATCCCCAGAGTCACTTGTCTTATGCACACTTCCTTAGGCATCCAAGTTGAGATAATTAATTAATTTTAACTAATCTTCCTTGAAAGTCTCCTTTGACCATGGTAAATTGACCATTTTAACCCCTAGAACCTTGAAGTTGCGTAATTTTATAAATCACATTAAACACCTTGCTTGAACTTGATGTATGAAATGGAAATAAAGTCCTCACAAATAAGCACTTCACAATATGCTCTTGAAGCTCAAGCCCACACCAAAAATGCAAAAGACTAAAGATGAAAAAAAAAAGTTTTTTTTTTTGATGGAGGATTCCTTGTGAGCTCGGATGTGCACCACTTAATTGACTATTTTAACTATTAGATATAATTCCACACCACCCACTTTCTCTAATAGATTATAAATCATTATAAAATGATATATAAATGTTATTTGAAAATAATAATTATAAAATATAAAAAATTTCATAGTGAGAATATTTTAAATACCCAATACCTTCTAATATCAAAATTTGTTTTTATATTCTTTTAAAAATATGCATAAAATTATCACCCAATGACCAAAGATAGCACAATATTTATGCCTCTACATTTAATTTAACTAACCTAAAATAATCTTTAAAAAAGATTGTTAACTTATATTTATCTTCTAAATTTATTTTATACCTAATTGACTATTTTAAATATTATATAAAATTTCATACCACCCACTTTCTCTAATAAATTATAAACCATTATAAAATGATATATAAATCCTATTTAAAAATAATAATTACAAAATATAAAAATTTCATGGTGACAATATTTTAAATATCCAATATCTTCTTATATTAGAGCTTGTTCTTATATTCTTTTAATAATATGCATAAAATTATCACCCAATGACCAAAGATAGCACAATATTTATGCATGTACATTTAATTTAATTAGCCTAAAATAATCTTAAAAAAAGATTGTTAACTTAATAGTTATCTTCTAAATCAATTTTATACTTAATTGACTATTTCAAACATTAGATATAATTCCATATCACCCACTTTCTCTAATAAGTTATAAATCATTATAAATGATATATAAATCCTATTTAAAAATAATAATTATAAAATATAAAAATTTCATGATGACAATATTTTAAATACCCAATATCTTTTTAGATCAGAGCTTGTTCTTATATTCTTTTAAAAATATGCATAAAATTATCACCCAATGACCAAAGATAGCACAATGTTTATACCTATACATTTAATTTAATTAGTCTAAAATCATTTAAAAAAAATTAACTTATATTTATCTTCTAAATTTATTTTATGCCTAATTGACTATTTTAAGTATTAGATATAATTTCATATCACCCACTTTCTCTAATAAATTATAAATCATTATAAATAATATAATGATATATTAATCCTATTTATAAATAATAATTATAAAATATAAAAATTTCATGGTGAAAATATTTTAAATACCCAATATCTTCTTATATCAGAACTTGTTCTTATATTCTTTAAAAAAATCATAAAATTATCACACAATGACGAAAGATAACACAATATTAAATAAATAATTAAACTATTAATTAAATATTTGTTACTTAAATTTATATTTTATTAATGTAACACACTAATTTATCAATGAAACGTTAACCAACATCATCATAATTTAAATTATATGGAAAATCAATCTTGAATTCATCTCCCAAATAGTTAAAAAGTGACAATCAAACAATATATTGATCCACTGTGAAAGCTAAAGCTAATTAAAAAATATTTATTATACTAATAACTCAAATTTCTCATACCCACATTTTAAACTTGTCTCTCTCAGCCTACCATTTGATGAGGAGAGTAAAGACAACACAGCACCTTTTTTCAACGCAATTTATTATTATAATTTATAATTCAATTTATTAAATTCAGCGTATCTCTGGTTTAAGCCAGATAGAAATAGAGATTTTTGTCTTTGGCCAAATGAAAAGAATATTTAGCTGGACACCATTTTGTTTTTTAATATTGTAATAAGTTGAAGTTTACAGATAAAAGACATGACTGACAACACAGCAGCAGTCATTCCAACTCAGTCCAAAATGATACTGCCAAAAAAGAAGAAGCTTTAACATTAGCTCTGTTCTAACAATGGTTTCAACATCCAGATAAACTGTTTAACATATAGTGGATATCAATATTACAAAGACTGTTTAAAATTATGATATTTTGTATGGCATCAGGTAAATTTATCCTCAGCAATTCATTTTGAGAAAATTCACTGTCAATAATTCACCGTGAGAAAATTCACTGTCATAAAAATTCACGTTAAGGAAAATTCATCACCACCACGGAAAATTAATTACAAACTTTTAATATGATGAATTTTCTGTGGTGGTGAATTTTCCTTGAGGTGAATTTGTCACGGGTAGCCTCTCCTATAAACTGCAGTGCGTTTGGTAAACTTTTTCATGTGATTGGTGATGCTGGTGCGACACGTGGATACCACGGGGATGGAGGGGAGAATAGACCTTGTGACCTCTTTCCTGCAACATGATGCTTTAGTCAATCGAGCTAGGCCCTCTGCCCCAAAGAGTTCAAAGTTATTGTTTAAGGGTCTGTATATTAATATTATAATTATATTTTTGAAGTTTTTTATAAATGGATTAAGAGTTTAAAGTTATTGTTTATGATATTGTCAATTAACATATTTGTTTAGAGTTTAAGAGTTTAAAATTATTTGTTGTTGTCTGTTTTTGTTGTACAAGGTTTTGGAGCTCTTTCAAAACTTTTTCTTGTTCATTGTCCCAGTCAAAAGCATTTGTCTAATCAAGAACATTAGATTATCAGTTACGCCTTTGTTGAGTCGTTAATGCTCCTATAAAATTAGACCAAAACAACATTATGATTATCAGTTGTCTCTGTTGAGTTGTTAATGCTCCTAAAAATATTAGATCAAAACATGTACATTGACGTCAACGCATATATTAGGGTTATGTATATTCACCATATAATTATATCAGTCGCGTCTTTGCTGACTTGTTGAAATCACTACCATAAAAGTTAGGCAGAAATGTGGTAATATGTTATTCTCAAACATCATTCAATGAAAGATAAAGAACAATTTTGACCAATAAAAATAAGAAAAATATTTATCACTTTTTGATATAGATAAGATGTGAAATAACTGTTCACTATTTGATTATCAGAATATAGATATAACATTAAATCAATTAATTAATACAACATGGAATTTATTTACATAATTAAATAGGGAAGGTGCCATGTCTCCTCATAACTCAAAAAACAATTGAAATCCACTGTAAATGCATTACACGTTGTACAATTTCTTAGTTCAGTTTGATGTAATGTTGCCTTCATCGTTGGATGGTGGTAGTTAAATAAACTGCCATAACTTTATTTTCTTTCTAGTGTGGATTTTCAGACATTGAAAAGAACTAAGCATCTCATCTCTTTACCAAACATACAGTTTATGATTGGTTGTGAGGATTGATGCAGTTTACCTGACTTCTTCCACTTTTCTCTTTTTAATAATTGCATATGGAGAAATACTGGGTAGTATTGGCTTTATTAAATAATGGGAGTTGATGGGTTTAAGAAAAATGAATGATGAAGGTTTGAAAGAGCATTAGACAAACATAAAGAGGGATGTGGTTTCAAGCAAGACTCAAAATCTGATTTTAGCATGCCCACATGATAATTACGGTCAGTGACCTCCATTAACATTCCAATCATGAGTCTTTAAAGATAATATCTTAGTTAAATGTGAATTTATAATTGGAAAGAAATAATTTTTTTTTTTAAGGTTTAAGTAATAAGTTCAACAATGATCAGCAATTAATTGTAGAATTAAGAAGAAAAGATAAGATTTAATATAAGTATATTTTTTATGAATGATATGAAGGGTATTGGAACTTAATTTTGTGGGTGATTTTGATTGTCGTAGATTGTGTTTAGTGATCTAATTTACTACTTTATGATTATGTCTATGATTGTAACTCTCTCCAAACTAGTGGATGATTTTTTATTTACTTTGGTTTAATCTTGTGTTGCATAAATGATTTTGGTGTGTATAGATTCAATCCTTGATTTGTAGATTTGGCTACTATCTATGGATTCAACCTATGTTCTTTTAATCTCGTAAACCTTGTTTGTCATAGGTATCTAAACTTGGTGATATCTATAGATACAAATGAAGTTTGTTTTGCAAGGGATTTTTCATTAGTTAAACCCCTTAAGAGTTGATTTAAGGTTGTTAACAAGATTGAAGACATATTAAGAAGCCATGCAAAATACCTTATCTATTATTTTCTTATACATATTGATGCTAGTTAATGATGTTATGTTGATGTAATACTCTGTCTAGGTGATAATGAGATGATCAAATAAGAGGTTAATCAATGATTAGAATGAATTATGGATTTTACTTCTATACAACACCCTTGTGTGCAAATTGTATTATTCCATTATCAAGTCAAAAAGTAATGACTAATAGGAAGGTGGCCAGTTTGAGCCTAATATTAAATTTGAATTTGAAGATTCCAGGGTCAAATTCACATTGTAGAATTGATCCAAGGCAAAGAATTGGTAATTTGCATATCAATTTTCTAGATCCTTTAGATGCATGGAGGTAGGATCAGATTAATTTTCCATCTTTCATGCAAAAACATGTCACTTGTACACCACTCATTGATTTTAGGATAACCTAGTAAAAGAAAGTCTAAAATGAACAGGGAAAAATGCAAGTTATGTGCTTTTCAACTCTCATTTCTCCCCAATACTTTGACTTGCATGTGAACTAAGTTTTGAATCATGCATATCAAAGAAAAAATTAGTCAACACAAAATTAATTAACAACCATAAAAAAGGATATAGACATGGATGATGATTCCACGTGTGCTCCTCACAATGAACCCCCCATCTTAAAACCTACAAGCATAAATTTCCATGACTAACTTAATATTAACACTTGAAATTGGCATGATCAACAACTCCTTAACAATGTTAATGAACATAAAGTAAATTAAAATAGAAAAAGATAGAAGTTCAAAGGAGACAAAAAAATGATTTGGGTGTTTACAAAGGAGCTTGCACAAAAGGCAATATAGGTGGCTATGAAGGACCTTGCATAAGGAGCATGAAGCTTTGATGAGCATGAGACTGTAATGGCATGAAGTCATAAATTGTAATGATTATCATCAAGGAATGATAGTGATAGTAGATGCCCCTTTAAATGGTTACATAAGAAATTCACCTCTACAACAATACCTTACCACATGCATGCATATTGGGGTTTTTTAAATAATCAAAATGTGACCTCATATATCACTTTATAATTAAGGGAAATGGGATAGTTTGATTAATGTGATGGGTTAAGTATTGTAGGTTGAGAAGCATAGAGGGGCAAGGTGTTTATAAGTGGTGTTCCAAATCCTCTATTTATCAATTTTATAGGCCAATTTTAGAAGAAATACAATTCACTATGTTACCCTTGTCAAGGATATATTTTTTTTCTACACTACATAGTCTTATATTACATGATCATAACACTAGAGATTTCCTACTTAATCCCAACTTTAATGCATTTAACAAAGAAAATAATGGTCACATAAAGGTCATGTAAGTTAAGTGCAATCCTACCTAAGTTTTCTAAAATTAATTATTAGGAACCTTTTGATAATGTTGTAGCCCTACCAAAAGGAATCTATACATATATCTAAAACCTTCCATCCTA
This sequence comes from Sequoia sempervirens, assembly GCA_007258455.2. Taxonomy (NCBI): domain Eukaryota; kingdom Viridiplantae; phylum Streptophyta; class Pinopsida; order Cupressales; family Cupressaceae; genus Sequoia; species Sequoia sempervirens. The sequence continues at coordinate 12,338 of VDFB02356328.1, read as the reverse complement.
GTTTAGATTCATATGTATACTATAAATGAGATATTTAATATTAGAGGACTCATAGCTAAAGTTGGTGTAGCAAGGGTTTGCAAACTAAGATGTACAAGTTCTCTTAAACCAAATTTCTCTATAGGATGACATATTTTTCATGCTCATCTAGGTTTTTCTACCAAGTCTATAATGTATAGGATGGTAATCAAACTAAATTTGATTCAAATGCAGGTGTGGGTAGTGCCCTTGTTTGATGTGTTAAAAATAACAAGGGGATACAAAAATGTAACCAAAAAAATAGGAACATATGATACCTAATAAAAATAGTGAGGTATATTTAATATATTAGTGTATATAGAGGGGGTATCAAAAAAATAAATTTGAGGCTCTCCAACATAAATAAAATTTAGGATTTTTTATTTGTACCTCATGAATGCATGCACTATGTTATTGTCTAGGAGGAGAAAAAGGGATATGAAAAATATATGACCATATAATCATTATAATAGTATACCAAGCAATGAGCGACAAAAATATAATGATCTCATAATTTTAAAGATGTCATTGTGCGAAAATCAATATACAATATAACAATATGCATTCATATATGTGCATGTAAGAAGGGGAAATAACTAGCCCAAAAATTAAGGACAATGAACATGTGATAAGATATGTAAGAAGTGGAAATAAATATCCCCAAATCAAAGGATAATGAACACATGGGGCGGGTGCATGGAGATGGGTAGCCAATTTGTGGCCACTTTCAAAAAAAAAGTTTTGAAAAGTCATAACACGAGCATGTTATAACACGTTCGCGTTATGACATGTTAAAAGCAAAAAAAAAGTGAAAGTCATTCATTCTGCATTTCAACTATTTTTTTGTTGTGCCCATGGCCAAAATCCCTATTTTTTATGCTCGTGTTCTAGGAGGAGTCATTGTGCAAAAATATTCACCAAGGGTTGCTATTTCTTCGCAAGGATGGTGCCACGATGAGGAGGAGGTGTGAGAGGTAAGGATTGCTTGCTTTTTGTTTTGAATTTGTTAGTTTTAGGTTGTATTTGATATATATATTTTTTTGAATTTGTAGGAGATGTAAATCAACCTGCAAACCCTCAAAATCCTCAACAAGAAGATCAACCAAATCCTCAAGAACAAAATCAACCACAACAACAACTTCCTCCACCAATCACTCAACACCCTCCTAGCACTCAACAAAATTTGATGAATGAAATTGAGAACAAAAAACAAATTGAGGATTTAATTAGTAGGTTGAGTGATCCAAATGGTTCAACCGCAAAAAGAATGACCCTAACAAGTTCATTGAAAGATATGTTAAAACATGTAGATTCAATTAGCAAACAAATAACTGGATGGCACTTGATAGGAGGCAGGTGGCTAGGGCTTATTATGGGGATAAACTATCATATAAAGATGTGAAGGATTTAAAAATTACAAAAAGTGATTTGTGCTCATTATTCATTAACCCACACACAAATCAAAATCTTATCCTCAATGCGAAGAGGTTTCCTATTCATTGGTTACACCACCAACAGATTATGAACTATTTTTATGATAGGTGGTACATGGTCTTTGATTACCCACTGTGCAACAATTGTGAAGTATCACAGTATTTCCTCAGGAAACTATACAATGAGTTCATAGTGAACAAAATCCCAAATTATTTTGATATGAGGGACTTTCAGGGGAGAGGTGGGGGGTTAGCTCATGATAGACCTGGTGCATAGCCGGATCCTACGCGGAAAGGGAGACGAGCTCTTGCTAGGCCGCCTCATGAGCACGTTGTTATGCCTTCCGTCGTGAAGGAGAGTGTTGACGTAGAGACATTGCAGACGATCAACACTTTGAACCAGAGTGGCATCCATCATACTAGCCCTATTCTACAATGCCATCCAAGGGAGTCTTCGAGTGGTGGCCTTCGAACCCATGTGTGTCAATCTTGTGGGGCGACTTGTTCATATGACCCCACCGACACTCAGGAGGTTGCTATGCAGGATCCACATGCAACTATGGAGATGGAGAGAGCAGCTAACATTTTGCATGAGACGTATGGCATTGATAGTCAGGTAAAAGTTAGCATGTTCATTGAATTTAATTTATTAAATTTTGATTTTGAAATGCAAGATTAACTAATTTAGTTTCATGATTTTAATAAAATTGTGGGGTCACAGTGTTGATATTGGATACACCGGCCCTCCACCTACTTATTTATGTAGTACACCTATCAATGGGGTATGTAACTAGTAAACAATTATAAATTTATTACATGTTAATAGCAATGTTTAATGAATGGTATTTTAATAGGTGATTTTGGATGTTGAACAGGCTAATATTGGAGGGTTCCAGGGAACACCTCCAAGTGCTAGTGGATTTACTCAAACCTACATGCAGGTAATAGAATAAAGAGTTTAACTAATGAATTTTACTTAATAGATTTGTGTAGTTTATATTCATATCGTTGATTATGTTGCATTGCACATCATTCAAACTCAAAACATTACTTCACATTCCATAACTAATAACTAGTTGTTGATAGATGACAAAATCTCAACTACAATATAGTTGTTTAGAAAGTCAACATAAGCAGTGATGCAATTACTTCACCATGAGACCACATTTCTTTGAGGCATTTCTTCAAATAGCTCACCACCTTTTCTATGATACCACATTTTCCATACATGTGTACCAAAGAATTTTATCAAACTACTCACTTCCTTGCAGCTATGGCTAAAAGCCTAAAATAGGTGCTTTCCAACAAACTATGGATGCTTGGAAAAATATCTATCAAAGCATAATAGTAAGCATATACCATAGAGAAGGCAATGAATTTTGAAAAATGCTTGAAAGAAATGCTCTTATGGTGATGGAATGCCATGACGTGCATTTGTTTGTAATGGCATTCCATCACCACAAGACCCTATTTCTTTGAGGCATTTTTTCAAACAGTTCACTTCCTTCTCTATGCCACCACAATTATTGTACATGTCTACGAAAGAATTTGATCAAATGGTTCACTAGCTTGTTGCTATGGGTAAAATCCTAAAAACATGTCATTTCGAACAAGATATGGATAGGGCATTTATAGTAAGCATGAGAATCAGAAATATATAGTTTAATAAGTACTCCAAATTTTGTTCATTATCTCATACATTATAAGTCATGACATGGATCGGTATTGTAGTTTTTGTGATTGAATAATTTTTTGTTTTATTTTCATTTGTTGCAAGCTGAAACACCTTCGAATGTGACGAGGGAAATGGAGATCGGTGTTTCATCTGCTATACAATCCTTGATGGCTCTGACAGGGGAGGTATGAGGCAAATTAGTAAATTTCAATTTACATTTGTTGTTATAGATGTTAGTTGGTGAAAAATCAAACGATTATTGATTCATATAGTTTAATTTCTATTTGGATGGTTTATACAGGGCTTGAGCATGCTTGAGCATGGGTGCGTGAATATTTCCCTCATGGAGAGAGATCATGAGATGGTGGTAAGTTATTATTTTGTTAAATATATCATTTTTTATAATGTAATTTCTATATATTAATGTCTTTACTTCTTATTGTAATAGTTAAAACTTCACCATGAACTAACACTAGGAGGAGCAGTAGGAGCACTCCTTGAGCACAACACAAACGAGTGACATACCTATCACCATTCAATCGACAAACAAAGGGAAATAATTTATTTCCAGAGCATGGAGAGCAATGAATTTTGATTCTAGAGCCCTTTGTTGTATGCCTACATGGTAGTTTTGTACATATTTTATATTGGATATATATTTGACATTGTATGCCTATATGGCATTCTCGTAAGCCTATATGGCTATTTTGTACCTATATATTTCATACTTATATTGACATATGTTGATGTATTCCTACATGGCTATTTGGTTAATACAAATCTTTTTTTATCGATGGTGTCCATGTTTGCATTCTAAATTGATGGTTCAATAGATATGAGTTACATGTATTCAAGTGTATACTTTACAACTTACGTGTGTTCCAATGTATACTTTACAACTTACGTGTTTTCATGCGTATACCTTGTATTCATGCATATACTTTGTATTAATTTATGTATACTATGTATTCATGTGTATACTTCAAGGCTTATGTGTTTTTGAGTACTTGTGCTTCCCTTATTCACATGTACATGCTTGACTTATTCACGTGTATACTTATTAATTGGTTAGCCCTAGCATTGATCATTGTTGTCCTTCATGGTTTGTCTTGAATATTAGTTGATTAATGCTAAAAAAATTTATCTAAAAGAAAAAAACACGTTTTCAATTGGTATTCCATGAAATGATTCATAAAAAGATTCCAATATATTTAATCCTTTGATTGGAACAACTCAATTAAGTAAAGGATACATAATCTTCACAACACTTGCAAAACATAATATTCAGAGTAGATAAAGTAGTTAACTTCTTGACACATTATCATAGAAACATTTATCTTCAATAGTCTTTAAATATTTTCACAGCATAATCTTGATAGTGCAAAATGAATTATTATGTTCTTGATGCATCACCATATAAACACATTGAAAGATTTATATGTCAACTTTTTGCAATATTATTTCTTGTATAAGAAATAGACTCAAAGCTGTCCTAGACCCCCGAATAGGTCTATTTAACAAATCAACACGCTCTCAATCACTCCTCCAATTGGAAAACACCATTGGGAAGCATTTACCAAATTATGTTGCCCCTTGACTTTACCCACTTTTACTCCCTCAAACCTCTCTTTTTCATTCAAAAACCCTCTATTCCCAATTAGGGCATCATGCCATAACATACTTTTGACCTCCCTTGTCCTTGCAGACCATTTGAACACATCAAACTCCACAACCTCACCCTATTTCCAACCTATTATAACTTATTCTCAAGCAATTTCTTCTTTTCACCTCGTCTAGCCTTGCTTTTAAGGCCTAAATTCTGAATTTTGAATAAGGGCAGTGTTAGTAATCTCTTCCAATGCTTTTACCAATGCTATTTTCTTATTTGTACTTACATAATTGACTCAAATAACCCCACACTAACTCAAAACTTAAAGCAAGATTACAAAATGGCCTATCGTGGCCTTATTTGACATTATAATAACTAAAACCATTAAACTAGACCTTCTTCATCAAATGGAGGAACAAGATGCTCTGCACCAATGAACATACACTTTTGTGTGGAATACTTAGACTTCTCAAGTGTCATGTGTATGTTTCTCTTTTCCATTGTTTTGCATGCCATCATAAGGGATCAAGCCGGTTGAACGTAGCTTAGATCAATTCCAATTGTTTGGGTGCGAAAAAGAACCATTCCTAGCATAAACCTACCTATCGGGATGCGTTGGAGTAGTTAGTTTGGTCACACGAATTACAAAATGAAAGTTGCACTACTTTGCAACTTTACGCTGCTTCAATTTGACACCTTTTCCATCAAGTGAAAACTGGGCACCATAGGAAAATGACTCCAAGATAACAAAAACCGAGAGAGGTTATTGTAGAGGGGCCCAACGTGATCTCGTAGGCTCAGACAGAGAGTTTGTAAGCATCACAGTTTCTGGTTAATAACCCGTCAAAGTTTGCTTCCCTTTTGCACTTTGGACCCTTAAGGGATCGGTCTGCTTGAACGTAGCTCAGAGTGATTCCACATGTTTGGGTGCGAAAGAGAACCATGCCTAGTGTAAACATACCTATTCGGATGCATTGGAACAGTCCGTTTGGTCACACGAGTTACAGAATGAAAGTTGCACCACTTTGCTACTTTTCACTACTTGCATTTGACACTTTTTCCATCAAGTGAAAATCTGCTACCACGGGAAAACCACTCAGAGATAGCCAAAACCAAGAGAGGTTTTTGTAGAGGGTCCCAACGCGATCCTATAAGATTAGATGAGAAGTTTCTAAGCATCACGGTATTCGAGTAACAACATGCTAAAGTTTGCTTCCCTTTTGCAGTTTGGACCCTTAAGGGATTGGTCCAGTTGAACGTAGCTCAGAGCGATTCCACATGTTTGGGTGTGAAATAAGATAATTCCTAGTGTAAACATACCTATTCATACATGTTGGAACAGTCCGTTTGGTCACACGAATTGCAGAACAAAAGTTGCACCACTTTGCAATTTTGCATTGCTTACATTTGACACTTTTTCCATCAAGTGAAAATTAGCCGCCATGGGAAAACCACTCTGAGATAGCCAAAAACAAGAGAGGTTTTTGTAAAGGGGACCAACACGATCCTAAAGGATTAGATGAGAAGTTTCTAACTATCACGGTATCTGAGTAACAACATGCTAAAGTTTGCAGCCATTTCGCATTTTGGACTCTTAAGGAATCAATCCGGTTGAACATAGCTTAGAGCAATTCCGTGTGTTTGGGTGTGAAAGAGGACCATGCCTAGCATAAAAATATCTATTTGGATGCATTCGAATAGTTTGTTTGGTCACACGAGCTGCAGAACAAAAGTTGCACCACTTTGCAACTTTGCACTGCTTGCATTTGACACTTTTTCTATCAAGTGAAAATCCGCCACCACGGGAAAACCACTCCGAGATAGCCAAAATTGAGAGAGGTTTTTGTAGAGGGTCCCAACACGATCATGTAGGAATCTTACCAGCATATCTTCTACAAGTGCGTGCTAGAATCTTACCTTCCATGTGCTACAAAATATCCTCATCAATATTAATCAAATACTTTGGCTTTCTATGCAAAATTCTAGGTGGTGTTCTCCTAGGTACATACATCTCAACATTAGGAATTTCATCAATATTTAATTGAGGTGGGATAGATTGCGTATCTTTGATCAATGGTGGAGTAGAAGACATACCTTGAGGTTCTCATGGGGATGATGGCATACCTTCTTCGTCAAATCCGAGTGATGATGTACTCTCAACTTGAGATGCGCTTGATGGTGTCCAACCATATTCACTTGCGATAGATGGTGTCCCTCCATATTCACTTGCGGTAGCTGGTGTCCCTCCATATTCACTTGTGCTTAATGGTATCCCTTTGTATTCACTTTTTGTAGAGGGCGTATCTCCAACTATGGTATCCGAATCTGTCTTAGCACGATGCTTTCACATTCGTGCCCTTTGTGCTGCCAAATCTTGTTCTATTTTTTACGGATGAGGTTCCTCTTTAGTTGGCTTGTTTTCATCAATAGTACCCAATTTCTTCTTTTCATGATATGCCGCCACCCGTTCTCTCTCCTTTTCTTTGAAGGTTTCATACTCTTCATCTGTTAGTTTATTCCTTCTTCATTTCTTTGGCATGGCAGATAATTTTACTTGTAGCATGGTAATGAGACGAATATTAGTTCCTAAAGTATTTGTCCATTCAAATAAATGAAATATATGTCATTCAAGGCTTTATAAAAAATACTTATAATCATCTTGTACAAGACTATTTCTAGCATAGACAAAGGTGGTGTAGGGGCTGGTTTGTTGTTTCAGTCTGATCATTTTGAGCTGGTTGGGGTCTTCACCACCTAGGTTGCTACCCCACTGCCCCTATCTTCTCAACCCTACCCTATTGGCAAGCTAGTGGAGTGTTGGCAAGCTAGCTCACTCAATAGATTGTCAATGCAGTAGGGTTGAGAAGGTAGGGGTAGTGTATGCCTCATAGAAATGGGGTGCCATACCCCATTTCTATGAGGCATACGCTACCCCTACCTTCTCAACCCTACCACATTGGCAAGTTAGTGGAGTGTTGGCAAGCTAGCTCACTCACTAGCTTGCCAATGTGGTAGGGTTGAGAAGGTAGGGGCAACATATGCCTCATAGAAATGGGGTGTCACGGTGATTACATCACCGTGACACCCCATTTCTGTGAGGCATACGTTGCCCCTACCATGTCAACCATTTATGAGACTAGCCTAAACACACAGTTTTAAGGTTTGAAAGTCATTTAAAATGGTGTTTTGACCCATTCGTCTCATTGTTATAACTCTAACTTGAGGAATGGGTCTAGAACATCACTAAAAAGGTGTGGGAATGTTGAATGTGTGTAGGGAAGGTCAAGAGTTGAGTTGGGCATGAAGCCCTAGAGTGAAATTGGTGTTTTCCATGTGAATTTGAGAGGTTTTGACATGCTAAAGTGAGTATTGTGTTAGGGAAGCTTTGTTTCTTGTTGAATTGAGCTTTTGTAGGCCATTTTAGACCTGTTTGAGGTGGTGGCATGTTTTGATAAGGTTGGGAAGTGTGTTTTCCAATAAGCGGGCTAGGTTATTTGGCTTAAAAAGAGGGTTTTTGGTTTTCGCATCTTGGTGGATGAATTTCTGAGAACTAATTGTGAATTATTTGGTTTGAATACATATAAATTTCTGCCCACATGTGTTTGGAGGTTTTGGTCAAGTTTCAAGATATGTTTTTTTGCTAAAGTGTCCTAATTTGAGGCCTAGTTGGTGTAGAAAGCCTGATTTGAGAAAGTTGTTACAAAGTAACCAATAGTGGTTTGTTGGCATGTGATTGTGTACCCTGAAGGGTCCTTGAAATGGTTCAAGTCTTGGTCTGAAAGAATCTTATTGAGAAGAAATACCCAATTGAATGAGTTGGCAATGCTACATGCAAACACCCTATCTTGTTGTCCAAAAGCTTCAACTTTGCTATAGAAAACACTAATGAAACTTATTGTGGAAGACTCTTAATACTTGAATTTTGAATTTTCTTTGTAAAAATGAATAAGAGATGTGAAAAATGACCTAAAATGTGTATTTATAGGAATCAATACCTAATTTTCCCATTATTTAGACCTACGAGTCTGACTTCCACTGAAAAGTTGAATTAAATTGATGAAATTCCCTCTCAAAATTGAAAATTTCCCCAAATGGGACTCATTCACCACCCTTGGTGAATGGATCCCACCAAAGGGGACTCATTCACCCAAGGTGGTGAATGGGTCCCACTAGTGGTTTTTCAGAGGCGGCTTTTTGGGATATCAATGAATTAAGTGTTATTTGTTGGGATTTAGATGATTGAAACAGGCCTCTAGATCAAATATAATGGGTCTTAGGGGCCTATAAATGCTATTTTGAAGAATGAATAATGCAATGGTACTCAAAAGTAGGTCCAAATTAAGCGTGAAATTGTCTTTTTTCTCAAAAGTGTCCAATTTTCTATGCCACATTTAGCCCCCACTTTAGCAACAATATGACTCTACATGCATATGTAAGCTAAAGGAATCTAAACAATACACTTTATTGCATAAAGGTATACTCATTCAAAAGATGTGAGAATGAATCCCCCAATGTAGTTATCTACAAAACCATAACATTAGGAACTAGATCCTATAGAAAAAATTCATTAATTATCCAAAAATCCTTTTATCTAACTTCTAGGAATGAAATTTGAGGGTAGATGTATGCCTCCCATGATTCTGCTTGCTTTATGGAGGTGGAATCAAGGTAGCAATCTAGTCAAGTTGAAGAAGGAACAATCATATCTTAGGGAATTCCCAAGCACCATGCCACATAACGATAGACAATTGATGATGTCAGGTGTGGAATCACAATTCTATCACATCAAACAACGTCAAAAATGGAGTTCCCTAGCTCTTGTTATGTTGTTTTGAAGAGAAGGTACTTTATGAACTCTTAAGAAAGAAAATAAGTTCCCTACTTTAATGCATAAGAGTAAAAGGGATGAAAATAGGTTAAAAGAGGTGGAGGAGAGTAATTTGTCACTTACTATTGCATTTTACCTTCTTATAGCTTGAGAGTGACGAGTGAGATGAGAAGATGTCGAGTAGACAGGGTTACACACATTCACAATTGGATGAGCTTTCAGAGCAGGTGGCACATGGTCAATTGTACTATGAGGTGAGTCCATTCTACAAATTTCGCTTAGTGATTTCATAATGATTTAATAATTTTTAATGAATTTATAGGTTAATTTAGGATCTTGAGAATTTTTTTGAAAAGTGTCCCATTTGTTCGCAAAGTGCCCCCTTTGTTCACAAAGTGTCTCATTTCTTCGCAAAGTGTCCCATTTCTTCATGAACTGTCCCATTTCTTTGCGAACTATCCCAAAAGGGTTCTAAACTATTTAGGGCCTTTAGAAAAGCACACTAGATGGACTTTAGTACAGTTGCATGATGAATAATGTAAAACTTGAAGATATTAGATGAAGTTTTAGAGCATATTGTTGTGATTGTGATAGGTACCCACTTAGTTGCAACAATGGCTAGGGGGGAGATAGATAATTTTTCTTAGAGACTTAACTCCAACACTATCAACAAAGGATACAAAGAATCTTTGGGCAATAGGCATCTATTAGGCATACTTGATACCGCCTATGAGATACCATGATGCCATGCTAATGGCCCTATGTGAGCACTAGGATGCTGACACATGTACATTTCACCTCCTGAATGGGGAGATGACCATCACCTGAGAGGATGTACACTAGATTCTCTGAGTTCTTATTTAGGTAGAATGGGTATATTTCCAAGGAGATTAGTCATTTCACAAGAATAAGGTGGAAATGTAGTATTTCCTTGATGGAGAAATTCGTGATGAGCATGTGAGAGCATGAAACAAGCTTCCTATAATGATATATTCGTCAGCTACCAAAGTGAGAAGAATTATGATGCACACGGTGGCACTTGTACTTAATCCAAATGGACATATGAGACACCTGGATGGACAATTGGTTCACTTGATTTGTGGGATGAAAGAGCACAGGACGGTCTATGCTTGGGGATGATGTATCCTTGTGCATCTTTATTATGATCTTGAACAATTTTTTTTTGGGAGATAGACAATATGGTGCACTACATGCTTCTGCAAGTATGGTTCCTTGAGCATATTACATGCAGTAATCCTGTCAGTTTCCCATGTTCTATAGTTGCAAGATATCCACGATCCTTTGGCTATCCTCTATGACACTTGTGGCAGTATGGAGACCTACATTTTTGGAGGGTGAGAGTTGACTAACTAGAGGAGGATGAGATTCTTTGGAGATCTTATCTACTCACACTACAGTGGCCAGATCCCATAGAACAGTTGAGGAGGATGCAAATGGATAGATTTTTGGCTAGTCGACATGACTATGTTGTATATCCATTTTATCATGGGTGAGTCATGTGATAGTTTGGGCAGGTGTAGACACCACCAAGGGAATTCCCCTTTATCAGGAGATCAGTGTGGAGTTCCCAAAGGCCAGGTGATACCATATGGCTCACTATAGACCATGTTGTCCAGAGTGACACTAATGATTCAGATCACGATCGGCCACCAGTCTTTGATACTGATGACATTAGCAACACAAATGAACATGAGTGGTTGTCAATGACACGACCAGCTCCTATGTTTCCCATGGATGTCCCTATAGGTGATACAGGACCAACACCAGATGAGGAAGATGAGGCAGAGAATAGGGTTGAGGACGTATGATACAGGGCAGAAAATATATTTACTAATGTTATCAATGAGGAGTATGATTCATATGTTGATCCTGATTTTGAGGGCTAGGATGGAGGAGAGGAGGATGAGGACGAGGAGGAGCCACCCCTTAGTAAGGGTGATGAGGTAGTAGTTGAGGATCGACATGACTGGGGAGAATCCTCACACACTCGTCTGACCATATCACGTGTAGTAGCTACAACAGACATCAATACCCATAGTCACAGAGAGGCTAGCACATCCTCCATGCCCCTAAGAGAGGACAAGGCTAATATCCCTTAGCCTGCTAGAGATATAGGTGATGATATTTGATTTTATGCATGTACATTAGTGTTTATTCTTTATATATATATATATATATATATATATATATATATATATATATATATATATATATATATATATATCATGAAGATTTTTACTAATTGTGTATTGATTCCATCTTGTAGGAGCGATGAGAGACTAGAGAGAGTTCTATCGTTAGGCTGCCGTAGAGGTAGTAGCTGCATCCATTGACAAGGGGGAGATGGACCTTAATTACGTGCCCCCACTAATCATAGAGGAGGAGCCAGAGTCACTCAAACTTTTTGCGAGGCTATGAGCAACATATGAGAGTGTGAGGAGACAACTCTGTCAAGATGACACCATAAGACATTCATCCTAGACTCCAACAAAGGTGGAGAGACTGCATGCAGAGATATCACGACTATGGGAAGAGAGAAATCAGATAGTAGAGGTGTAGCTCTTGGGTGAGTACAAGGTCTGGAGTTTGCACTAAGAGTCGACGGATCATGATCATGATCACACACGACCATCTCACAATGTTTTGGAACTAGATCATGGGCACTATAGCCCGAGGGGTCTAGTTCTCATAGACATTGGTGATTTTGTATATTATCATGAGATGTACATAAAATTTTGGATATATATATATATA